>PVKE010003124.1:14847-48156 GCA_004027555.1 Craseonycteris thonglongyai | reverse complement strand
ATAAGTGAGATATTTTACTTTCCTTTTTCATACTACATCTTTAAAATCTGATATATAGTTTATATTTAAAGCACACCTCAGTTCAGACTAGCCTCATTTCAAGTACTCAATAGCCATACATGCTGTATTGAACTGAGTAGGAACAGATTGTGGCTGCTTTCCACCTACATGGTCCTGTCCTAGTTCTGACAATATCTATCTTATCCTTCACTCTTAGTGTCACTAGTTCCTGCTCTTGCTTTCAATGTGTCATCAGTGATCGTCTTAAAGCTTGTAACATTTCTGTGTTAATTATTAATTAAGCTTTAGTTCTCATAGGAGATCTATAATAGTTTCTCCTGTTTTCCTGATTTTTCAACTGATTTTTCATGGGATACAAGATTTAAGAAAATATACCTTTCCTGAGAAATTCTAGGAAGACATTTTCACATGGGAATACTACTGAAATATATACTATAGAAAGTAAAACTGGGGTTCAAAGAACTTAAGTTATTGCCCCAAACCACACAACTAGTATGACTATCTGATCATCCCCTGGGCTACTATATGTAACAGTATTGTTAATTCTTGTGTAACCAGAATGACAAGCTATCCTTCCTCTTCACTCCCCATTCCCACTATGTTGGAGGTTAATTCTAGTCTAAGACCTTAATCAGAGGAACACTTGGGACTAGTATTTTCACACTTCAGCTAAATCTTTGGATATGCAAAAGTATATCCAAGAGCTAAATTTGGAGGTGAAGGCTGGAGATTATGAAATTGCTTTGCTTAAGTACATAAAGATAAACCCATACATTTAATTGTTAATTGGTTTTTAATAAGGGTGCCAAAACAATTCAATGGGAAAAGAATATTTTACTAATGGTGCTAGAATAACTAAATATCCACATGCAAAAAAATAAATTTAGACCCCTACCTCACACTATATACAAAAGTTAAGTCAAAATGAACCAAAAACTTAAATAAAAGAACTAAAACTACAAAAGTATAAGAGGAAAACATAGTTTTAAATCTTTGTAAACTTGAATTAGGCAATAGTTTCTTATATATGAGAACAAAAGCAATGCAACCAAAGGGAAAATAGATAAATTGGACTTCAACAAAATAAAAACTTTTGCACTGCAAAAGGTACCATTGAGAAGGTGAAATGGCAACCCATAAAATGGATGAAAATACTTGCAAATCATATTTTTGATAAAGGGCTATCATTCAGAACATATAAGAACTATTACAACTTGACAATAAACAAATTTTTTAGATGACAAAGAGATTAGAACAAACAGTTCTTCAAAGAAGATATACAAATGCCAATAAGAATATGAAAATATACTGTACATCATTAGCCATTAGGGAAATGGAAATCAAAACCACAATGAGATACCACTTGGCATTTACTAAGATGGCTATAATAATATAAATAATGTGTGGTGTTGATGTGGAAAACTTGGAACTCTTATACATTGCTCTTGGGAATGGAAAATGGTGCAACCAGTTTAGAAAACATTTTAGCAATTTCTTCAGAAGCTAAACATAGATTTAACACTTGATTGAGAAATTTTATGCTTAAATATGTACCCAAGAGACTTGAAAATATATGTTCATACAAAAACCTTTACACAAATGTTCATAGCAGCATTATTTACAATAGTCAAACACTGGAAACAAACCAAATATCCATCAACTGGTGAATAAACAAATAAGGTAAATCTGTACAACAGAGTATTATTTAGTCAGAAAAGGAAAAGAAGTACTCATATATAACATAAATGACCCTTGAAAACATGCTAACTAAAAAAAGCCAGACCCAAAAGACTAGAGAGTATATGATTCCATGTATATGAAATGTCCATAATAGGTATTCCATAAATACAAAAAGTAGATTAATGATTGCCAGAGGCTGGAGGGGTGGAAGTGGTAGAGGAATAAGAATTGCTAATGGGTATAAGGTTTCCTTTTATGGTTATGAAAATATTCTGGAATTAGGTAGTAGTGATTGTTATACAATTTTGTGAATATACTCAAAAACAAAAAAAAAACCCACTGAATTGTTCACTTAAAATGTTGAATTTTATGGTATATACATTGTGTCTCAATTAAAAAATAATAGAGAATGTAGAAGAACTTGGCTTTTGTTCCTGAGAGAATGGAGACAGAAAAGGAAGCAGAAACAGAAATAGAAAGCTATTGGGGCAACGAAGTTGAAGACTAAAACTTACTTGCTGAAAGGGACAAGACAATTTTAAGATTAAGGATGTCCAATAGTCAGTGTTAAGATGTTGTAATTGGGGAAGCCAGGATGGCTCAGTGGGTTAAGCGCTCACTTTGCAGTGCCGGGGACCAAGGATCGAATCCTGGCCCCGGCCGGTGTGGACCCATGTTCTGAACTGGGGAGCTCCCCCAGTTCAGTTCTCTCTCTCTCTCTCTCTCTCTCTCTGTCAAAAAAAAAAAAAAAAAAAGATGTTTCAATATTAAATTCGCTCTATCTTACCAAAACCTCAGGGAAGTATGAGAAATACATGAATACTTTATATTAATGTTTTTGTTTTGTTTATTTGGTTGGTTGTTTTTTGTTTATTTTTGCTTGGGTCTTTTTCTGTGTGTGGGGGTGAAATTAAGTACAAGTTCTGAATTACAAGTATAGGTCCTCACACCATGAAACAGGAATATAATGTGAGGGATGATATGACCATCCACAAACAGAACTAACAAAGGAGAAGTTAGAACTTGGAACCAGAGGTAGGCGTGGGAATGTGAACCCATGGAAATTTGCAGGAAACTTAGAAAAGGTGCTCAACTTTTCAGAAACATGTAATGGAGTTTCTAGATAATATTATCTAACTCTTAAGAGTAAGAGTGACTCCAAAGGACATGTGACTAATCAGTAAAACTTAGCCTAAGAAAAAATAGTATCACTTCTTTAATATGGATTTAGACCAGGTCAGCCCTCATGAGGGCTGTGTATATTTCAAGTCACTAATTTCATTTTCCTAGTCTCTATAAAGTGAGATGGTTGGTCTAGATTCTTTTCCATCCCCAAATTCTCATATCCTAGAAAATTAAAAGTAAGCAGCTCAAGTTTTCAATCTAGTACTTTTTAGATTTAAAAATACTTTCACCAACAATTTACCCTCAAATCAGTAAAATTTTAAATCAGTCAGTTAGGAAAATCATAAGGATGCCAACAAGTACTTGCTAATAGACACAGTATATAAAGCAAAGCGATTTTTTAACTGGGCATGTAAGGCAGAAGAGAATATCTTTTGACCTACAATTATTAAACTCAATTTTTAAAAACTCAAGGTCCAGGTATATACTGAAGAGTATTTAAAAAGGATTTAAAATTTAGATTAATCTAATTTACAAAATGGAGAAGAATACCATAACTTCTCGAATAAGGAGTTTTCTTTTCTGCTTTGCCAACTTTTCTCTGTCTGAAGAATAATGTCCCACAAACAACCTTTTCCTATAACCAAACACTCTATTATGAACCAAATCCAAGAGAAATCAGTATAAAGTCTTTATTCCTGTCCCTTTATACATAGAAATCACAGAAAATGTCTACAGTGGTCAAGAACAATGCTCTCAGGTCAAAGAGGTCTTCTTCCATCTAGATTGTAAACTCTTTGAGGGCAAGAATGACATCTTACTTATAAGTATATCCCCAACACCTAGAAAAATGCCTGTAGATCAAATGTTTAATAAGTGCTCATCAAATAAATGAATGGTTGAAATATCCACTCTATCATCATTACTTGATTCATTGAACTTCCATTTCCTCATCTGAAAATAATTGTGTCTCCCTCATAGAACTTTCCACAGTGTAGTGTGTTTAATGAGCTTAGCAAACAGGATGGCATATAGCATGCACTCAATCCATGGGGTGCCCCTTGTTGCTATTTTTTATAGCAATCTGTCTCTAAAACATTTCTTGTTTCACATTATGAGTCTTTAAAAAAGTTCATGGCTTGTCACACGAATCAAACTACCAGAGTCTTATAAGGACAAAGTAATTTCAGTTCAAATCAAAGACCAACCTAAATAATTCAGAGAGAATAATTTTAATGAGGGAGCCACCACTTGCACATGAGAGATATAAGACTTAAAGGGACAAAAATGACCCTTCTAATACTGATCTCACACAGGCCCTTAAGAAGCACTTCAGAAAGAAAAAGTATACTGTCATCTTTTTTTCACCTCCTGCTACTGCTATGTCCCTGAAAGCATCTACCACGCACTGTTCTCATAATTATGATTTCAGAAACTTCAATGGGCATAAGGGATATTGATGAGAAATCTATGAATGGGGGAATCTCACTGCTTTAATTCATACCACAGAATTTCTTATTATTCAGTTTTGCAAATTAGCAAGTGAAAAAACCAATTTAAAGAAATAAGGACAATTCCACATAAAACACACTCCTCATATTTATCTTGACAAGGCATGGTTCCATTTTAATGATTTATGTTAATGTTTTATTGTACAGTGGTTATGCCCTGAAGTGCATTTTATAGGACTAATGAAGGCTTAGTAATCCCAGACGTCTTCTCCAGTATTCTCTTATTATGGCTTTGCTGAGAACTCATGTGGGGGAGACCACCAACCATCATGCAAGTAAGGAAGTTTATGAATTAGGAAATGAAAATCAATCAAGTTCTACAGTAGTGAGGGTTCCATAGGCATTCCCAGTGGGATTCTGTGTTTTCACACACACACACACACACACACACACACACACAAATGTCTATTGGTCTTCATTACAATGAGAGATGAGCAAACTCTGCTGTATTTAGGGTTCATCAAACATCAAACCTTTTTTATTCAAATGTTTTGGGTTTGCCAAAATCCAAAACATGTTTTGCCCTCAGCATTTTTCCCTTCATTTTCAGACCCCTGTGTATTTTAAGGGAAATTTAATCCTTATGTTTCTTACTCATTTACACTTAACACGTGAACATGTTGTTTCATAAGACTTATTTGAAGTCTATGAAGCCTTGTAACTCTTCTGAAACTCTTTTTCCATAGTGGCAGGAAACTGTGTGTTGCAAAGATATGTGAACTTCAGTTCCTAATAGTATAATTGGTTTGAAGGTCAAGATTTAAGACACAATGTTAAATTGAATTAAACTTGGTAAAACCTGTCTTCTCTTCCATAAGTACCATCTATCCTTTAGTGCATGGCTTTTAACAATGAAATCGCTAAGGCCCCAAAACATTTTTGACAACCCTGTGATATATGTGCCATGCACTACATTGTCATAGAGGAGGAAGGAGCTGAGGTCACGTCTGTGGCCAGTGGAGTACAGTTAAAGTTCTAGACTTTCTAGCTTCCAGTCACAACCTTTCATGGAAGCCATTGTCTCCTGGCTGTTCAAGCTAAAAGGCACCTCTGCAGTTCTCATCCTTATCTTCTACGTCTTCCAGCCTCCCAATGCTCTGGGTAGTTTGTGGCAAAGCACATGCACATTTTACCAAACCTGGGTTCAAATTCTTGGAAGGCCTGTGGGATGGTGGGGGAGGACATCTGGGCAAATAATCTTTCTTATCCTAAAGATTCAGAAAATGAAACCAAAACAGTGATCAATGCATAGGGCTTTAACCCAGATGCTGTGGCAGTACTGGAGGTGATGGAATGACAAGGCTTCATCTTTTTCCTTATTCTTATGTCCAGCTCTCTCAAGTATTCTTTTACTCCTAAGCAACTACTTTTATTGCAATAGGACCCCAGATGGTTTTACAAGATTGGTATAAATGGGGCTTTCAGAGCCATCTTCAGGAGTGATTAGTGTGAAAGCACAAGGATTTTAGAGTCAATTCTAGGCTTGTATCTTGCCTCTGCTGCTTTTTAGTTGTTTGAATTTTGGTAAATTAACTATATCTCTCAGCTCTATTTTCTAACTGCAAATGGAAATTAAAACTATATACTTTACTTATTCAGTGATTGCACAAATTAAATGAGATTCAACATGATAAGTGCTTAGTGAGCACATATTGGAAGCACAATGAATGGTACTAGTAGTTGTAATTATTGTTATCACTGTACTGTTCTTGCTTTCAAACCAGCTTCTATAGGATTTCTGATGTCCAGAGTTCTTCTCTTCACTATTTACAAACCCCTTTCCCCATCCTAATATTTGAATAAGACTGAATATCCAAGAATAGTATTTTGCTTTTTTTAGTTTTTGTCACTATTGGATCTCTTCAGAGTATCAAATTAGATAGTTACCTCCCTCCTATCTGCCCACATGATTGATCCTGAGAAAAAACATTAGGATAATCTTTAACCTAACCTTTAAACAGTAGTCTTCATTATCCTCTCCTTTTCAGCACAACAGGTTGAATTCAAATATATGTGCTTTTCATTTGAGATTGTCCTCCACTTACCTCTTTTTCAATAGATTCTTTCTCTCTATTCCTTTGTAAGCAGACAGGTTTACTGATGGCCTTTTTTTCTGCCTTTCTGCTTTTATATACCATTTCTCGCTATCACTTATGAAGTGCTTTCTCACCTTTCTTCTCTGTCAAGAAGTATCCTTGATCTAACTCATATCTTGTTCTCAAAACTAATCCTTCTATCTTCCTCCACAGATTAATAAATGACTCTACCACCCTTCTCAGACACTCAAGCCAAAACTCTGGAGCCACTTTGGTTTCTTCTTTTTCATGATCCCCTATGTCTAATCACTCTATTGATTCCACCTTGACAACAAATGTGTTTCTCCATCCCCTTCTCTCCATGTTCACCACTGACACTCCAAGCTAATCCACTATCCTGAGTCCTGCATGACTGTAACACTTAGTCTGATCTTGTTTTCTCCACGCAGTAGACAGCATCATCTTCTTAAAAGGAACATCTGATCAAGTCGTCCTTTTGCTTGAAGCCCTGTGGTGGCCTGACAATGTCTTTAGGATCCTATAAGGCCCACACAATCTAGAATATCTTGTTTTGGTTTCTAGCTCACCATGTACCTACCACACATACTAGCTTTTCAATTTTTCAAAGGTGATGATCTCTTTTCTGCATGGTGGTCCTCACTCTTCCAACAACAAGGCTATCCACCTCGTGGATAAGGAACCAGGTCAGTTCCTTTTTCTTCATTCTCATCAAAGCTGAAACACCACTTCCTCTGAAAATTCCTTCCTAACCTTCCTCACACACCCTCACAGCACCCAAACTTCCTTGGGACACTTTCTTGTGACACTTAGCACAAGCATCACTGAATAATTTGCGGGATGATTTTGTTTACTAGCTCCCAGTTGTGTTGTAACTTTAAACTCCAGGAGGAACTGTGTTTCTTGTTCACTGCTGAATTCCCACTGCTGGCAGAAATGCCTTAGCCTGGTTTGTTCTTAATAAAAATGTCTTGAATGAATTAACCCCATCTAATTCTGTGCACTCTTGCCCCACATCCCTTCCCATGTGAGTTTCAGTTCGCACAGCTGAAATTTGTACTCGTCTAAAAGTCCTTTAGTCATTGTAGTCAGGGTATTTTATCTGGTTCAGGATTAGATAGTAATCTCTAGATGGAAATATGCCACATTTTTTATTTCTTTTGTTTTCACCACGTATTTGCTACTCTTAATATTATTAAATCATATTTACTAGTGTTTAATAGCAGGCTGATAACTCATACTCTTCCTGGGCAACTGTTTACTTATCTTCAGGATTTATCCTATTGACAATATCCAATTATTGCTATAACTATGGTTACATATAGTTAATGTTCATATATATATGATTATATGTAGATGTGTGTTTGATATAGATTCTTCTAATAATTGAGTGGCAATATGAAATCATTGTTGTTACAGTTTGGTAACTGTTTTAAGTTTTAATAAATTATTAGTTTAATGTCAAATATGTCAAAATAAAAACATCAAAATCTGCAGCAAATTTTTATAAAAATTTATTTGAGTGAAACAGAGGATATACCTAGAAGCAAGATCTCAACAGACTGAGGTAAATGCTTTAGAGAATAACAGTTTGCAATTTCTTTTATGCATTTGAAATTAAGGAAGAAATGTAAAGAAGATTACATGAAGGTAGGAGAAAGCAAGGCAGGGACCGAATTACAGGGTAGGTTAACACTTGAGGGTAATTATGCTTTAGAAGGAGGGGTCTGAAAGGATGGTACTGTATTAGAAGTAGGTGGGGAAGCCGAGATGGCTCAGTGGGTTAAGCGCTCGCTTTGTAGCCCCAGAGACCGAGGATTGAATCCCAGCCCCGGCCTGTGTGGACCCATATGCTGAACTGGGGTGTGCTTCCAGTTCGGTTCTCACTGGGGTGAGACCCCAGCCAAGTTCCTGCCCTGTGCAGCCCCGCACCCACCTGTGGAATGAAACTATGTGGAAAAGCCAACAATGTGCAACTATGGAGACTGTTCTGGGCCCTCCCCCTTCTCTCTGTCTCTCTCTGTCTCTCTCTCAAAAACAATAAAAATAAATCTTAAAAAAAAAGAAAAAGAAGTAGGGGGTCTTTCAAAGGTGTGTTAACCTATATACACAGAAACAGTGGACAGGGCTTACTTAAGACAAAGATAAGCCTTTTACTAACAAAGTTATATACTTGGGGCATGACTACCCACTATGACCAGCTCAGTTAAGAATTTATGATCATATTACCCTGTGTGGTTACTTTCCATAGAACTCCAATTTTATCCACAAGTAATTTTGTACCTTAGATAAATCATATTAATTCTAATGTATGACCCAATTACATGAGGAAAATAAAAACATTCTAGGATACAAAAGCATTTAATATATATATTTTTTAATTCATCAGTTGATTGGATGAGCGTCACCCACATTAGGAAGGGCAGTCTACTTTATTCAGTCTCCTGCTAATCTCATCCAAAATACTAATCCCTCTCAGAAATACTCTCACAGATGCACCCAGAATAATGTTTGACCAAATATCTGGCACTTCATGGCCCGGTCCAGTTGACACATAAAATTAACCATCATCATTTGGCTTTCCTAAATCCTTCTACTTTTGTTTCTAAGAATTTTTTTTTTTTTAATTAAAATCTTCCCTCAATTCTTAGACTAGCTTAAATCCCCTTACTTTTCATTTTCATAGACTGCTGACTCTTTTTATTAACATTCATCATTCTGATAAATAATCACATGTTTAATAACATTAATTCCTCCAGCCTGTATGACCACAAAGGCTGTATTTCACTTGTTTTCAACCACAGTCCAAAGTCCCAGCACTGTGCCTGACCCAGAAGAGTCACTGATAAATGTTTGTTGAATTGAATTGATTATATCTACGTTCCTTAGTTTTATGACATTTAAAGAATTATTTTCCACATCCACATTATGCTGTATCCCAAGTATAAATGATGACAGTACTCTTCCCATCTGTTTTCTACTGAGCAAGGGTACCATGACTAAAATTTTTCTCAAGCTTTGGGTTTAGCAGAAATCCATACTAAGCCAAGCAACCCAAAGTCTGGATCTGTTGCTCATTCTTCCAACACAACAGTGGTTTCAACAGTATGCAATCTAGCCTGCCATTGTCTACCTGCACTCACTCAGAGAGGAAAAAGTCTCACCTAAGGAGAAGCAAAATTAAGTGATTATGACTACAATTTATCTATCTATCTATCTTCCTATCTTTCTTTCTTGCCCGTTCTGTTTTGCATCTCCAGGTAAACTATAATATCAAATACAATAGAAGAAAAACAAAAAACAAAGACAATCCTGATGTAATGCTCAGATAAAAATAACCTAGTGTTTCTCCCTGATTAAAAAATAATTGTATAGTTTATGATGTTGAGTATTTTTTCATGCATCTGTTGGCTGTTTGTGTGTCTTCATGGGAGAAGTGTCTGTTTAGGTCTCCTGTCCATTTTTAAAAAAGATTTATTTTATTGTTTTTGACAGAGACAGAGAAGGGGGAGTGCCCAGAGCAGTCTCCATAGTTGTACATCATTAGTTTTCAGCATGGTTTTATTCCACACAAGTGAGCGGGGACTGTGAGCGGGGACTGTGAGTGGGGACTGTGAGTGGGAACTGGGCTGGGGACCTCCTGCATGGGAGGCACACCCCCTCAAACCAGGGGCCGAACCAGGAGGGCAGGGTGAAAATCAAACTGCAGACCTCCTGCATGGGAGGCATAGCTCAGTTTAGCATATGGGTCCACACAGGTCAGGGCCAGGATTTGATCCTGGGTCCCCGGGGCTGCAAAGCAAGTGTTTAACCTGCTGAGCTATTCTGGCTTCCCCTGCCCATTTTTTAATTGGATCATTTGTTTTTGTTGTTGTTGAGTTGTAGGAGTTCTTTATATATTTTAGATATTGGCCTTTTAGAGCAATTAGGGAAATGCAAATTAAAACCACAATGAGATACCACCTCACACCTGTTAGAATGGCTATAATCAACAAGACAAGAAGTCACAAGTGCTGGAGAGGCTGTGGACAAAAAGGAACCCTTATACACTGCTGGTGGGAATGTAAATTGTTACAACCACTGTGCAAGGCAGTGTGGAGATGCCTCAAAAAACTAGGAATAGAATTGCCATGTGACCCAGCAATCCCTCTTCTGGGTATCTACCAAAAAAACCCTGAAAAGCTTAATCCACAAAGATGTTTATCACAGCGCTGCTCATGGTGGCCAAGTCATGGAAACAACCAAAGTGTCCTCTGATAGATGACTGGATAAAGAAGTTGTGGTACATTTACCCAATGGAATACTACTCAGCAATAAGAAAAGATGAAATACAGCAATTGTGACAATATGGATGGACCTTGAAAACATCTTACTAAGCAAAATAAGTCAGACTGAAAGAATCAAGAAATATATGACCTCACTTATAGGTGGAATATAAAACTGAAAGTAACAAAGAAACAAAAACTCATGGACACAGTCAATAGTTTAGTGGTTACCCCAGGGTAAGGGGGGAGATGGGTGGGAGAGCTGGGAGTGGGCGAGTAGGGAGAGGGCGTCAAATCTATGGTGATGTAAAGAGAGCTGACTCTGGGTGGTGAGCACATAATACAATGCATAGACAATATAATGTAGAATTGTACACCTGGAAACTATGTAATTGTTATCAACCAATGTCTCCCCAATAGATTTAACAATAAAAAAAATTAAAAATTGTATAGTTTAGTAGTTACCTGAGGGTAAGAGGGAAGTGAGGTGGGTGAGGAAGGAAGAGGAGCTAAATATATGGTGATGGAAAGAAAGCTGACTCTAGGTGGTGAACACTTATTGTAACACATAGACAAAGTACTGTAGAATTGTACACCAGGCATCTATCTAATTTTTACTAACCAATGTCACCCTAATAATTTAACAGTTATATATCTATCTATCTATCTATATATATATAATCTTATAGAAGAAAAAAATAATTGTAATAAGTGCTCCATGATTACATTTGAAATATAATATTTCTCTACAGTTTTACTATATTTAAAAAATAGCTACTCTTCCATTTTTTAAATAACAATAACCTAGTTTACATTAACCTTTAAAAAGAAAATCTATCATAGACATTGCCACTGAAGACATTGCCCTAACTTTTAAAATGTCACATGTGTAAATGTAGCAATTTATTGTTTTCCTCTATTTTAGCATTATAGTAGATAGAGAAGGAATGAGGTCAGCCTAAGACTGAAAGATCTACTTTTGATTTTTGGCTCCAAATTTTCCTAGCCATGTAATGTTAGTTATTGACTCATTGATGAGCAAAGTGAAAATGGTAATGTCTTCCCTACTTATGAGTATCATAAAAAAAATTGTAAAATTTAAATATCATATTAAATATACTTTATCATTATGATGTGCTATACATGTTGAGCTAATAATACCAACTTCACAGAACACGATATATTTAATCTTTTAAGTTTTTTTCTCAAAATAAAAGAATTCTCTATTAAGATTTGATTTGTAAATTATGCTTTTAAATATTTGTTTCTCAGTTTTCATATTTAAGGTTTTTTTTATAGCAAAATTTTTTCCCCAACTCCATTAGGATATCTTGTATAACATTTTATGGGTAATTAAAAAAATTGGTGAATGAACAAAAGATTGCTTCATATTTTCAGAATGGTAATTACTTTAGTGAAGCAACACTTTCAGTTCATTTCTTTGCCAAAGCACATACAGACAACTACAATTTTCAAGAGGAGCTTTAAAACTCAGAGAATTCAATGAATTGTATTTAAGTAGAAGATGCTCCATTATGAAGCATGAGTCAAGATGTTAAAGAAAAGGCAATGCAGGCACCATGTTCAAATGTCTTAGTGGGGCTTCCATCTTAGAAAAGGATTCTTTGATGGTTTATTTTCACCCAGGCATCAGAGACAACAGCCTGCTCTCACCATCTGGGTATAATAAATAAAGAATTTGAGTCATAAAAATTTCGACCCAATTTAAGATGCAGAAGTATTGCTTTTTTCAAACTAACTGCCCCTGGCAGTTCTAATTAATACTTCCATTCAAAAAGAAGAAAAAGAAAGAGAGAGAGAGGGAGGAAGGGAGGAAGGAAGGAAGAAAGGAAGGAGGAAAGGAAGGAAGGAACAAAGAAAGGAAGGAAGGAGAGAAGGAAGAAAGGAAGAGAGAGAGAGGAAGGGAAGAAAAGGAAAGGAAGGGAAAGGAAAAAGGAAAAGAAAGGAAAAGAAAACTTAAAAGCCCTTTAAGCTAATGTCTAAAATAAATTGGGAAACAATGATAAAACTTCATATCTTTTATATCAAACCTTCCATGAGATATGATTATGTAAGTTCCCCCTAATTCTTCCCCATTTATATCTGATCTGCAGGTCAGCTGTAAATTTCTTGTGGAGACAAGAAATTTTTTGTCTCCCCAAGAAAAATAAGTGATGAGACAATGTGTGTTTTAGATTTCTTCCCTGAGTAGGGTTTAACAAATAGCAAACTCCACAGAGAATTGGATTCTGCCAAGTCATGAACAAATCAAGTAAAGATCAAAATGTGATTTAAAAAAGACAAACAAACAAACAAACAGAACTGTTATTCCAAAGTCTGAATCTTTATCAAGCAATACTCTGATTTATTTCCAGCTCATGGGAAAATATTTTTTAATTAACATCACTACTGCATATATGTGGGCTGTCCAAAAAAATAACTAGCCATAAATGCCTCTATTTTTCATATTACATGTCTGGATACTTTCTGGACAGCCCTTGTACAAAAGACTTTACAAGAAATTAGTATGAACCAAGAGTAGAAATATTAGAAGTTACAAAACTGCATTTTCCCAAAATTAACCATAAAGTGCCTTTATTAACATAGATTCCTTTGAAAAGGAGGAGGATAAAGAATAGGAGAAAGAAATCATGATGATGAAAAAATATCCCTTCTACCACTCCTTAGTAAAAGTTTATTTGCTTATATAGTTTTTATTAAGACAAAAAAAAGTTCAGACTTTCTAAATTTAAAAACAATGAAAGAAATCACAACATGATTTACATAACATGAGAAGTTACTATAATCAAAGCATTAAATACACAAACATAATATCCAATCCAAAATAGATGGACAGCATTCAGGCATGAAACAAAAGGGAATGTTCATTCACACAGACAGTAGCTTGAGATCTGTTGGATTGGGTGTTCTTGTGTAGATTTCTGAAGACAGAAAAAAAAAAGACTTTGGTTATCAAGACAACTGTGGCCGTATTAGATACTGGAACATCTAAGCATCAGTGTGCACCCATGTAAACAAAAGACTTTTGGTAGTATCTATTTTTTAAAACGTTTCTGTGTATCCAAGCAGTTTTAAAAAGATTTAATGCCCAGCACCAAGCCATGTTAGGCTTACAATCAGGTTCTATCTAACATTATTGAACAATAACAGAAAGTGTTCCAAATGTGGCTATTCTAATTCATAGCTTTTAAAAGTATAGACATAAAGAGCATAAAAGTTTTACAGTCTTTACTACCCAAATACCTGATCTACGGTTTTGGCTGCTCCTTCACACATTTGCCTTTTCAATTTTAAGATTTGTCAATTTTACTTTCAAAACATACCAGTTTTTAAATTGTAAAAAGTAGTCAATGTATGCAGAAATAAAAAACATTTTGAAATTAGTTGAATTCAGTGTATTTCTGCTCTTTGGAATTAATTTCACTAAATGAATCTGGAGCTCTTGAACAGGAATAAATGACAAGTATATAAGCAAATTTACTCATTATGCTTGGATTTGGGGTAGATTTCAATCTGTCATTGCTCTGGCACATGTCAATTACTACACAAAAAGTCAAATGCAATGTCAAATCCAAAGGCTCAAAAGAAAAAGTTCAGTTCCCAACAGAACGGGAATAGCAATGTAAAACTTAACCCAGAGTTACATTGACATTAAATTAATACTGTGAAACAGTACCTTGAGGATTTCCAGGAACACCTGGAAGTTTCTTCTAATGTACATATAAGTAAAATCATGGAATTCTTTTTGCATTACCTAACTTCTGGCCTTATAGTTGTAATGAACCAAATAAAAACTGATCTGGTCCAAATCCCATCCTTTAGATAAGATAAAATCGATTTATTTTCAAGGTAGTTTTATGTGTCCATACTTCTTAAGCCACATTTAAGGAAGTCATCTCTTAACTAATTTGGGGTGTGTCTCTTCATCTTGTGCATGAAACACCAGCAGATTTAATATTGGCCACCATCGAGTCAAGTCCTATACATGCTCTTTAAACCAGTCAGATCTGACGGCCTCAGCACTTTCTGTCAATAAGATAAAGTGTAGAATTAGCAGATTCAATGAAGACCTGTGTGTTTCTTGTCACAATGGCCGTCTACACACCATTTGGATTGAGCTTAGAAGATGGCGAAGTACAGATGTTTCTCAGTCTGAGTCTCTTAATAGCAGAGAGGTAGGAGGGAGACTGAGTTCATAAAGAGACTGGCAGTTGACTGCACAGCATGCCATTTGCCTTGGTGTGGCATTTGCTGGACTTGGTATCGTTGAGGTTTTGTGGAAGGGTAACTTGAAGGTGTTACAGTCATTGTTCAACTGGGATAAGTCCCAGCCACTGCTTTGTTTTTTGAGCTCCTCACTGTTGACAGGCTGTGTGGGCTCGATGAGGCATCCCAGATTTGCATCTTGCCTTGAGTAGGGGAGCCACCGCTGTGCACAGACTTGCTTTCCCAGACACTGAAAATGACTGGGTTTTGGTCCCTAGTGCTCCTCCTGGGTTATAAACAAAAGATTTTTTAAAAACTCTTAAAAAATAAAAAACAAAAAATAAAAACTCTTAATGTTTAAGGTTTAAATGACTTCAAAAAGTTGAAGTTACTTGTACTCTTACTAGCAATGTTTAAGAGTTTCCATCTCACTGTATAATCACTAAAAATAGTATTATCTTTTTACAAAAGATTTATTGTTTTTGACAGAGACAGCGACAGAGAGAGACAGGGAGAAGAGGGAGGGCCCAGAGCAGTCTCCATAGCTACCGTATACATCATCAGTTTTTAACATGGTTTTATTCCACACAGGTGAGTGGGGCCGCACAGCACGGGAACTGGGCTGGGGGCCTCCCGTATGAGAGGCTCACCCCCTCGAGCCAGTGGCTGAACCAGGGGGTGAAAACCAAATGGGGGACCTCCCACATGGGAAGCACACCCCAGTTCAGCATATGGGTCCACACAGGCCAGGACCGGGACTCGATCCTAGGTCCCTGGGGCTGCGAAGTGAGCACTTAACTCATTCAGCCATCCCGGCTTCCCCATCCTGTGTCCTAAAAACTTTAGGGGAAGCCGGATGGCTCAGTGGGTTAAGCGCTCACTTTGCAGCCCCAGGGACCAAGGATCGAATCCTGGCCCTGGCCCCGGCCTGAGTGGACCCATATGCTGAACTGGGGAGTGCCCCCAGTTCAGTTCTCACCGGCGTGAGACCCCGGCCCAGTTCCTGCCCTGTGCAGCCCCGGCCCACCTGTGGAATGAAACTATGTGGAAAAACCAATGACATGCAACTATGGAGACTGTTTGGGGCCCTCCCCCTTCTCTCTGTCTCTGTCTCTGTATCTCTCTCTCTCTGTGTCAAAAACAATAAAAATAAATCTTAAAAAAAAACTTTATATGTGTTAATTAACTATTATTTCTATTTTATAGATGGGGCAATGAGGCATAGAGCAGTTAAGTAACTTGCCTAGAATCACATAACTACTAAGCAGTAGAGTGAGGATTCAAATCCAGTTAGTGTAACTTATATATCATCTCTCTCTATTGTGTGTTAACTGGTTCTGTCTGTTGCATCACCGTTTTATGAGAGTGCAGTGGTTGCTTTAGGGGCAAGCATAGGACCTTGAACTTCTCCAACCTGTCTCCAACAAACTCTTAAGATGGTGCTAAGGACTAAGGATGATGACCAAAAATATGAATTTAAGTATATTAAAAAGAAACAAGTCAAATGTGTTTTACATATTAACTAAAAACTCCAGGGAGAGTACTTCAGATATAAATATTACTGATTCTCAAGACTTGTTTCCTAGACAGTGATCTCTACAAAGCAAACTATAGCTGTTCTACACAGCCATATGCTCCAGTTTTAACTTCCTTGATCCAGCAACAGAGAGACTAATAAAATACAATTTTTTTAACTAAAAGATAAAATAAAGATATTGTCATAAACTGATTTTCATAGAAACTCATTTATTACCGGTGGAATTCTTTAGGACAAATGCAATCCAAAGGTAGGAAATGAGGAAGAATGGATTGAAAGACACTTCTTTTACATTCTTGCCAAATAGGCAAGTGGTTTATAAACTTGGCTTCTGAAAAGAGTTAAGTAGAAAGCCTATGTATTGTTTTACCTGCTGCATAATACATGTGCTTTGATAGTAAAATATGTTTAATAGAATGTAATGTGACCCAAGTTTGGGGAACAAAAAGTACAAAAAAAAAGTAATGTTTTACAAAACCAAGTGAAATTACTGGGGAATTCTGGATTAGTGGATTATCCAAACTGAATTTTGGTCAAGTGATTGAAGTTAAGATCACCACATGAGTAGAAAACGTTGCTGGACCTTTACTAACCAGAGCAGAATAAGACTCCCCATTTATAACTCATTTGAAATCTAGCCCTTCCAACGGTGGCTGCTGACACCAAGGCTGGCACAGGCCAGGCTCAGAAGCAAGAGTGCCAACATTGAATCACCAAATCATTTCCTAGAGCAGATTTTTCTTGGATATCTCCCATGAAGTTTCATCAAGGCATGGATCCTATTTCATTTATGAGCTCATATCCCAAAGTGATGTCTATATGAATATTCAGAGAAGAGTGTAAAGGAAGAGCCAAGAATATTTTTAAATATGAAGGTGCCAAAGGCAATAAAGAAACATACTAGGCTTCTAGGGCTGGAGCACTGAAAACAGCACCAGCCTTATCCTCACATATTGCTCCAGCCACATATGCTGTTTCTAGGGATAGTCACTGTGCTTCTTACATCCCATAACCCTTTCTTATTTTACAAAATTGTTTAAAGTTATTTGCTAATGGAAACTCTGGCAGCACCTTCAATGAGACAATTTTTGTGAGTTTACATCTATTGAATTTTGTCTGTCTTTCCAATTCTCAAGCATGTAAATAGCACAGTGCCCAGTACTCGGTAGATACACCATGTGCTTTGCTAAAAGTTTTGGTTACTTTTATTTATTTACTTATTTATTTATTTAAAGATTTATTTTATTATTTGAGAGAAGATTAGAGATGGAGAAAGAGAGAGAGCGGGGATTAAAGGGGGGAGGGCAAAGAGCAGTCTTCATAGGTGTACATCGTTTGTTGTGACATGGTTTTATTCCACACAGGTGGATGCAGGGGCACACCAGGTAGGAACTGAACCAGGGGCCAAAAACCTTCGCTACTAAGCCGTGTGGTGTTTACCAGTTGCACCACAGTTCACCATGTGGATTTGCATGGGCTGGGGCCAGGAATCGAACCCCAGACCTCAGGATTGTGAGGCAAGTGCTCAACCACTTATCTATCCTGGCATCCCCTTGGTCCCTTCTATTGCACTGTGGACCTGGCCTAGTGTTAGAAACCTCTCTCCCCCTAAAATCTCCTTAAGCCCAACAATCCCCACTTTCATTTAATCCTTTTTAATTATCGCTGTGACATCTCCTATGTAAGATGATTTCCCTATTAAAGAATATTTTGGTAGAGCATCTTCTGCTTTAGCCACAGCAGCCAAAAACACAACTCAGGGAGAAGTGGGATGGCTCAGTGGGTTAAGTGCTCGCTTTGCAATTCCAGGGTCCAAGGATGGAGTCCTGGCTCAAGCCCATGTGGACCCATATGCTGAACTGGGGTGAGCTTCCCATGTGGGAGGCCACCGGTTCAGCCCCCAGCTCGCAGGGGCATGCCTCCAATGTAGGTGGCCCCAGAACAGTTCCTGCCCTGTGCGGTCCCCGCCCACCTGTGTGGAACAAAACCACATTCATAACTAATGACCTACAACTATGGAGACTGCTCTGATCCCTCCCTCTTCTCTCTGTTTCTCTCTGTCTCTGTCTCTCTGTCAAAAACAATAAAATAAATCTTAAAAATAATCCAACTGAAACATCTACCTACAGGGAGAATTTTAAGGCTGCCTAGCAGTCTGCCTTTTCCTATTTACTATATCTACCACTTCATAGCCAAGCCTTCCAAGATGCTTTGTGAGTGGTTCTCCTCCACTTCTCAGACTGCAATATTTATCTGCAGAGAACTATTTCCTTATCTGACACAATGCATTTCCATCAAATTTTAATTGTCTTCAAGTTTAGAGAGAAGAATCCTGGGCTAGAGTTTGGAAACCCTGGTGTCAAGTACTGAATAAAGAAAACCACTTAACCTTTGTCTCATTTCAAATATGGAATAAAGATTCCTATCCCAAATATCTCATATTAGTAAGGATCGAAGTCTTCAATATAATTTGAAAGCACATAAAAGCACATGAAACTATACACATGAAAATATAAATACACAAAGGCAAATTCAGACAACTTCAAAAATATTAGTTGCCTCAGTCAACCAAAATTTACCTGCAAATGGCCAAATCTGTCATATTCAAATTAAGAGCCTTTTAGTGCCATTCAAAACATTTAAGAGTATTGCCCTAATAAGATACATACTATAATAGGTCTTTGAAGTAGAAACTGGTTCTGCTGCCTTTCTGCTCCACTCTAGCCCTTTCAAAGTCATCAAAGCAATGTTCTTAAAGTGTGAATGTCTTACAAGTAGCTTCTAATGGATTCACCTTTCACTGTCTTCCTCACTAATCAGAGGTAACCTGACTTTTACATTCTTAATTATACTTCTTTCAAAGAGCATTAAGGCTAATATTGGTTTTGAATGGTCTTAAATGCACCTCTGCTGTTGACCTGGGCTATTCTGACCAACATAGATCCTGATATTAGATCAATCCTGAGGACAATATGTCCCAAGGGGTTTTTTTCAGGGTCACTTCCCTTTCTTTTCCCCCAACCACCTGCAGGATGTTCCCTAAATGGTTGATTTCCTTACACCCCTCCCCAAAGAAGACTCAAACTTTTTCAGAGGCTCGCCCTTGTCTGGAAGAATGATTTTCAAATTTAATGCATATTAAAACAAAAGCAAAAAAGAACCCTTGGGGGACATTGTTAAAAATGAAGATCCCTAGACACTGCATCCCAGATATTTTAATCCACGTGGGACGAGGCTAGGAATGTGGGGTGAAATGAGCAGCCTAACTTGTTTAGATGTAGGTGACCTGTGTTTTGAGAAACACTGTCCTACAGAATAATGTCCATCCCAGGGCCAACTAACTTTCCAGGCTTATCTCCCGCATTAACTCCCAATTTCCATCCTTAATGTGTGCACACTTACACACAGGCATGTACACACATGCATGTACATGCACATGTGTATATACATTAGGCCACAAAGGATGATGCACAGTCCAAACTTTGCATCCTTCTTATTCTTGGTGGGAATGTAAACTAGGACAACAGTTTTGGAAAATAATCTGATAGCTTCTTTTAAATTATAAACTGTAAGGATTTACTGACCCAGTAATTCTACTGTTTTGTAATGTTCCCTAGAGAAATTCACATTCAATTCCCTTTCACAAAAAACTGACACAGACACTGAACTAGCCTGTTGAAAACAGAAATGTCTGTTTGGTCTAGTTAACACTCCTTTTCTTCCAGATTTCATGGATCCTCTTTTCAATATCCTTATGCCTGCATGTTACGCTTGCCCTGTATTATCATTCTCCTATTCCAAAACTAATGACGAATTACAGAATTTTTGACTCTCTATATCTACATACACATATCAGTCAGGGTTCTCCAGAGAAACAAAACTAAAACCCTATATATATAGATATAAAGAGATTTATTATGAGGAATTGGCTCATGTAATTATAAAGTCTCACAGCCTGCCATTTGAAGCTGGTGACACAAGGAAGTCAGTGGTGTAGTTTCAGGCCTGAGAACCAGAGGAGCCAATGGTGTAAATCCCAGCCTGAGTGGAAAGCCCTAGAACAGGAAATGCCGATGTCTGAGGACAGGAGAAGATGGATGCCCAGCTTGAGCAGAGAGCAAATTCTCCCTTCCTCCACCTTTTGCTTTTATCCAGGCCCTCAATGGAGGGGATGATGCCCATCTACATTGGTGAGAGTGATCTTTTTTTTTTGGTTAAATTTATTGGGGTGACATTCATTGATATCAATTACATTGTTTCCAGGTGTACAATTCTACATCACATTGTCTATACATCGCATTATGTGCTCACCACCCAGAATCAGCTCTTTCCATGATCGTGTGTTTGATTCCCTCTCCCTACTCCCCCTACCCATCTCTCCCACCCACCTTTGTTTCTTTGTTCCTTTCAGTTTTATATTCCACCTATAAGTGAGGTCAGAGGTCATATGTTTCTTGATTCTCTCATTCTGATTTATTTCGCTTAATAAAATGTTTTCAAGGTCTGTCCATGTTGTCAAGGATTGCTGTATTTCATCTTTTCTTATTGCTGAGTAGTATTCCATTGTATAAATGTACCACACTTCTTTATCCAGTCATCTAAAAAGGACACTTTGGTTGATTCCACGACTTGGCCACCATGAACAGTGCTGTGATGAACATTGGGGTACATGTATCTTTGCGGATTAAGGTTTTCAGGTTTTTTGGGTAGATACCCAGGAGAGGGATTGCTGGGTCATATGGCAATTCCATTCCTAGTTTGTTGAGGAATCTCCATACAGTCTTCCATAGTGGTTGTACCAATTTACATTCCCACCAGCAGTGTATGAGGGTTCCTTTTTGTCCACAGCCTCTCCAGCACTTGTGATTCCTTGTCTTGTTGATTATAGCCATTCTAACAGGTGTGAGGTGGCATCTCATTGTAGTTTTAATTTGCATCTCCCTAATTGCTAGTGAAGTTGAGTATTTTTTCATGTATCTGTTGGCTGTTTGTATGTCTTCAGGAGAGAAGTGCCTGTTTAGGTCTTCTGCCCATTTTTTAATTGGATTGTTTGTTTTATTGGTGTTGAGCTGTATGAGTTCTTTATATATTTTAGATATTAGCCCCTTATCAGAGGCATTGTTTGCAGATATTTTCTCCCATTCGGTTGGTTTTGTTTTTACTTCATTGACGGTGTCTTTTGCTGTGTAGACACTTTTTAGTTTGATATAGTCTGTGAGGGTGATCTTTACTCAGTCTACTGATTCAAATGCTAATCTCACCCAGAAATGCCATCATAGACACACTGAGAAACAATATTTTACCAGCTATGTGGATATCCCTTACCCCAGTGAAGTTGACACCTAAAATTAGCCATCACAGCATAGCATCACCCACCACTCAGCATATTAAGAAGGAATGGTTGCAGAGCACTGCAGCTCTGTCTCTCACTAACAGGAGCTGAAGGCACTGCTTCTTAAGTCTGTATTCTCTGCACCCCAGAAAAGAGGAATATTTTAAAGTCCTTGTTGCTGGAAAGATCACCATGATTGTGGGGTGTGTGTATGGGGTGGGGGGGGCGGTTCAAGCTAAAATAAATTTTGCTCTCACTTTGCTTCTACCTCTACAAAGAAACAAAGAGGTCATGATATTCCCTATTTCTATAAGGCTTGAGGCTTAAACAATTTTGGGCAACCCTTTTTAGAAACACAAATGGAAGAATTACAAGTAAAAAATGCTAGGGTCCCTCCCAGGTCCTTGGAAGAGACATGCCAGTCCCAAGTCTTAAGCGTCATTAGCCTCTTGGTAGGTTCCCTCTGCTCAAGGTGTCATATCCGTAACTGTGCAGCTGGGATGGTTTAATCATCTCTTATCCACTGTCAGGTGAGTCAGTCACATAGCACTCTGGGTAATTTAGTAAATATTACCTATGATGGTGGTGATAGGAATGGTGGTAAATCAGAGCATATGAACACACATTATGCCCTAAATTATTCTAAAGTAAAAACATACATCCTTTAGGTAATAGATAATATAAACTAAGAGAAAAAATGGAAAAAATCCAATGCCTTTTAAGAAATTTTCTGTAGAGAGAGAATTCCCATTTTCTGACAAAACTGATTCAAACAAGAGTTACATGATCTATAAGAGTTAACCAACACAAATGTATACATTCTTTAGTTTACACATTTTATACTTACCTATAGAACACAGAAACTGTTTCCCTTACACTAGTAGTGCAATTAATGGAGTTTGCCTACACTGAAGTCCCCTGAAAACCGCATGGACAATAGAAAGAGTAGTTTGGTTTTTGTTAAAGGACAGCTGCTTATATTTGAAAGTGTTGTCTGGAACAATGTGGATCTTTAGTCATCCTTAAGGTTATCATAAAATAATGGAGGGAAGGGGGCTCACCATTTATTAAGGACTCATAACAGAAGCAGTGAGTTTGAGAACAACTTAAAAGCAGACCTTCTTTTGAATATTAAATGGGAAAAATTTAGGCCAATTTTAAAATTTCTCTGAACATAAAAACTCTGGTAATGCAAACATTTTTATATTAAGAATAATCTCATTCTATTTTATCATGTAAGTCAATGGTACATTTATTTTTCCACATCTTCTCTCTCTGTTTGCCAAATAATTTTTCTAACCTGAACTCTAGCAATCATACTCATTGTCATCATCATCATAACAATAACTAAAATTCATAAGCGCTCCCACTCTGGTCTGTCACTCTGCTGAACTCTGCATATACTCGTGTAAACGCAATCCTTGCTGTGAGATAGAATAGATCCCACTAAAGCATAATGTTCCTAAAAAACCGTCCTGATAACTATGCGTGAATTGAACATTCACTGTATTTCCACTTCCCTGGTATATCAGTTAAGAGTCTTCCAGTTACAAGTGCCAGCAAACTTTAAAATGAGAATAATAAAATAAAAAATATCATATGACTAAAAATTTAGGTAGGATCACCTTCCCCAGAAGCTTGACCCAGCAGCTCAAGCCATGTGATAGGAAATTTGTTTTTCTCTGTTTTTCCACTTTGTCTCCCTTACTTTTAGCTGCCCTAGAAGATCCAGGTTTTCCCTTCGAGATTTCTAAAATATTAGAAAGCTGCTAAATTCCAGGCCTCACATTCTCATCACAGCATATTAAATGGCAATGTCCCCAGAGCCTCTTGGATTCAATCTCTTTGGCCCACATGTTGTGTGCCTACCCATGTGCTGTCACTGTCACAGAGAAGCAGGTGAGATAAAGTGATTGGCTTAAGAACTCAGCTCACCCTTTGAATTCAGGGTAAGATGAAATGAAACTCATCTCATGGATGAAAATAAAGTCAGAGTCATTCCCCCAAAAGGAAAACCTTGGTGTTGTTTGCAGGAAAAGGGAAGAACAGAGGCTCAGGGAGAGAAGTATCAGCACCAAAAATGTGTCTATTACCCCCACTAAATATTATTCCCACATAGGTAAGAGAATCTAAAACTTTGATATAGCATCTATGTATGTGCATTCAACTAAAAATAACAAACAAAACTGTCCCTCATTCTCTCTATACTCCCTAAGAGGGGAAAATTTAATCCTTATCTGCAATTTAGAAAATCCTACTAAGAAATGTTATATTTAATTACTATGTACATGGATTTTCTTCACTATGGGAAAATTATAGTGACTTAATGACCATAGAAGCCAAAAATCCTCTCATAAAGCAAAGACTGAATCTATGTAAGAAGAAAATGAGCATCAAAATAATGATCCAGACTATAGCTCTAATGTTCCTTCCATTCTTTATAGAGATTTCCAAGACCACCTGCGTCCATGAATGCCTTCATACTATGCATATATTTTTTTATTTTCTTATAGAAATGCTTTGTATCCTTTTCTTCAGACTTTACTGAATTGCCAAAAACAAAACTATATTTGGATTTATAAACTTTGGGAAGAATTGAAATGTGTTAAATATTAATACATCTGAGTTCAAGATTACCTTTATTGCCAATAATGTACGCCCAAAATGAGAACAAGATAGAATATTCAGGCATATATATTGGAACACCAGGTATGGGTTTGAATTTTCACCACACTTAACAACAACAAAATATTTAGACTTGAAGAAAAAAACAAAAAAGTAATAGCACATTTCTTCTCATGTGTTAACGGAAGACTTGTTTGGAATATTCTTTGTGGTGGTGGTCAGTTTAGCACAAAAAGTGCTGCTCAACTTGCATTTAAATGGAGTGGTGGAAAATGTGCTGGAGTGAGGTGAAAGAAATTTGAGTTTTAGTCTAAGATCTGTCACTAACCAGCTGTGTGACCTTAGGTGAGTCATTTTATACCTCTGGGCTTCTCTTTTCTCATTTGTACAATGAACAGGTTGGCAGATCTCTTTAGAAATTCCCAACCCTGAACTTCTTAGAGTTTTATGAAATGAACATACTAAGTGGGGAACATAGTTTACCTAAATATAATATCTAAAATAGAACATTACCATCTATTTTCCTTCTAAGAAATTATCAGGTGATAGAGATGGAAGTTTATAGGACAATTCTGAGTTTTACAAACAAATTCTCATGTACCTCTTTAATTTATGATTACCTGAAGTAAGCATTTCCCTTTACACTTTTATTTGAAAATAACAAGCTGTGTTTGAAATGCCGGTATACACCATTTATTACACTCTCCAACCCAAACACGAAAACATTTGTACTTATGTTATGACTTCACCTGGTGGCTTTCATTTTCCCCAACATAAAGACAGGGTGAAGCAAAGTAATAGAAAAATAGAAAACATCTTTGTCGGAAAATGAGATTGCAGCTGTGTAACTGGAGCACACAACCATAAATCAGAATGTCAAATCCAAAACACATGACTTTTTGCAAGTTCTCCATGTGCTCTCTAATGTGATTACAGCCTGGTTGCTATTATGATTTAAAACAAAGTCTTTCATGCTAGAAACAAAATGCGGAATGTGAGCCGCCTGGGGGAGAGAGCTACAAGCTAGCTAGCGACATACCCCTTGCTGTCAAAGAGGTGGGCTACAGTATTTCAAGTACTGGATTGTCAGGTGTGAGAGAGCAAGAGGATACAAGAAGAACCTTGGCAGAGGTCTTAACATGAGGGACAAATTAGCCAGCAGTGTTCAGCTCAGCTTCACAATCTGAAATTAGCTTCTTTCTTTCCCCTCCCATCTTTTTTTTTTTTTTTCCTAAGCAGAATCCTGAAGCCAAATACAAAGATTACAGAAGTCATTCTTTCCTGCCTATCACATAAACAAATGGCCCAGCTGTTATTGCTAAGATTCCAGTTTTAAACTTGGACTTTCTTGTATAAACTTCAATGTAATGGTATTTAAAGTGTCATAGGCAATAAGCATCTAATCCTACTCAATAAATTGTAGGCTCGTTGCATGAACTCCTAGAGCTGTTAAAGACAGCTGTGCTTTTTTTGTAATTTAAGTCATTTCCAAATTGGGCAACTCTCCAGGTGTATTTTCAGACAAACAATATGTGCTAGAAAAAGTGATGTTCTCAGTCTTTCAGCAATGGAATAAACACAAAGGAGTAAAAGCTGAGATATAAGACGGTGCAAACATCATTCCTGATCACCCCAGGAGGGCCAACATCAAGGTCAGGGTGCTAGGAAATTGTTCTTATTTCCTAGGACTGTTAGAATATGAGCCAAGACATTTTTCCCCAAGGAACTTCTGCAAGCCCAATTACTTTTGTAACTGGTTGTTGGGCCAATGACATAGATGGGTACCAGGATGAAAGATAAGAATTTAGTATTTCTCAAAATAGAATCATCAACTCCCAGAGCAATGACACAACCCTGAAATAGTAAAAGCTTCTCCCATAGCTGGTCTTTAAAGGGTGAGGAGAAAATGGTTTCCACCCTGTGATGTCACTGTAACAAATCATCATGAGACCATACAGTAAGAAATAATTACAAGAGGTCATTTCATCTAGTGCACCGTGTCTAAAAGGGCTCACAATAAAATTATTTCAATAAGATTAGTTGGTAATTATTTTATATCCAAATCATTATTAAGCATGAAATGAATCCTTTTCTAGTACATAAGAGCTTTGAGTGGGCAGGGCAGGGATCATGCTTTTCTAGAAACACCACAAACAACTAGTTGATACACCTGAGTAGGATGAAGCCCAAGTTGTCTTTCACCATGGTTTGAAGATGGTGAGTGGTCTTCAGGGAGACAATCACAAATGTTTGCCTCCTGGATCTGATTCCAGACCAGAGGAGTGTAGTTGTTGTCAATGTTTCACTTTGGTGGTTGTTTTATCAAATTTGCTTTTCCCTCAAAATCTTCTTTCCCACCTTTGTTCTATG
Organism: Craseonycteris thonglongyai; assembly: GCA_004027555.1. NCBI lineage: Eukaryota > Metazoa > Chordata > Mammalia > Chiroptera > Craseonycteridae > Craseonycteris > Craseonycteris thonglongyai. The sequence continues at coordinate 21,409 of PVKE010003124.1, read as the reverse complement.
CTGTTGTAAGGGAGTGTGCATTATCTTTTGAGCTAAATAAGTTTGATGTCTACCTCATTGTCAACAATGCAGTGAAAACAGATAAAAATCACAGGAAAAACATAAATTACAGGCTTAGAGCCCGCAGTGTAGTTCCCCTGAGTCCCTCTGTGGTGGGTTGAACTTCATCATAGACAAACGAGGCCTGAAATGAATCAACACCTCTTTCAGTTGCTGGAACATAGTACAAGCTCACAAATGAAGGAAATTTCAGGCAATGACTCAGGATACTTTTGGCCTAGGTAGACAGCTGGACAGCTACACCTAGTCCCAAAACTCTTAAAAAAGATCGCCTGGGTCCCTGACCCCACACAACCCCCAAAATGACAGTTCTACATGTAAAGTAGGGAATTTCTACTGAAACATTTAAGTTAAGGTTTAATAATTAGAACCTCCCCTCATCCAGGGATTCCTATGGTATTGCTACTATCCTCCTTTGAGAAAGCTCAGATCTGACACCTCAATAGAAAACTTTACTTCAGGCCAAAGTAAGGGTCCACTTGTTTCTAGCCCCATCCAGTAAAACCCCTTAGGCTTTGTTTAGTTTTGAGAGGAAACTCAACAGCTCTGTATAAATTAAAGACCTAACCAAAAAAATATCTAGAAACAACTAATCTCTCAGTGTCACTTTAAACAAGTAAGCATATCAGACACATGGTATTTATCAAATAATTTGGTCTCTCAGCTATCCAACCTATTGTGTCCCATTTCTCTCATTTAAAAGGTTCCTAAAAATCTATGAACATGCTCTAAAAATTACAATGATAGTCTGCAGAATTTTATTCTGAAGGCAATTTACCAATACTACAGGTAGCATTTTTCAATATGTGCATAACTAAAATAAATGCTCTTTGATTTTCATAAAAGGAAGGACGTGCCCCCCATAGAATAGAATGGTGGGTAGATTTTTTTTTTTTTTTTGGTGAAAAGCTAGAGAATGAAATTATTGAAACCATCTTATGTTCTACTTTAATTTTCACCAGCTTTTTGCTAGTTTACTTTAACAAGTAATGTTTGATTGAATTCAGGCCTGCTTTTGTTTACAAAATGAAACAGAGCCAGCAAGTCGTGGCCTGGCTAATTTGCACATCCACTGCCTTGGTCTCCTCCCCTTTAAACAAAAATCTGGAGTTTGTGATTTATTGTTGATTTGGTTAGTTCAAATGATTTTGATAGCTAAAAGCTACCCTCTCTTCCATCCTTGAGATTTTTCACCACTCTAGGTCTACTATACAAGGTAGACATGCTCACCCACTGCCAAATTTGTAAAACACATTTCTTCAACTCCCAAGATTTTTGATGCCAACAAAAGAAACTGAGAATAAAAATCCACAGATGGAAGAAGGAAAAAATAGTATCCATAAAATCAATGGCTTTAGAAATCAAACTGACGCATTAAGAAAAACAATGTCACAAAAGCAAAGCAAAGTAGTCATTGTTGGTGACAGATTTCTTTGAGTCTCTATGAGCCATCCTTTTTTGCCAATCAGGTAAAACCGTTCTCAAATCCAGCAGAGCATCAGAATCATCTTGAATGCTCTATTCCTAAATTTTCTTCTCTAGAAATTCTGATTTTGAAAGTCTAGGGTAGAATCCGAATGCTCACAAAGTACTACTCCCAAATGGTTTTGGAGTTCTACCAAACTTTGAAATATTGGTGTAGTCTTCATGCATGTTTAATGTCACCCTGCCCAGCTAATCTCCTCTCTTCCTGTGCTTGAATGCTCTACTCAAAATCTGAAGGTCTCTTCTTACTCTAGGTTGTGAAACTAGTGCAGTGTTCCTTCATACAATCAGGTAAGAATGTGCAGAGGAGGTGTTGCCCTGCCTCCCTTGTCTCTTGTGTACAAAATCCTTCCACATATACTGTTGGGGCTTCTTCGTAAGATCATTGCCTAATGCTAAAAATCACTTGACTCTTGCATGCCCATAGTCTGTTCTTAGCGTTCCATCTCCATTCCATCTTTCATTTTCCTAACAAGAAAGCAAAGCTCATTCCCAGTCTACTTCACACCCATGCAATCTGCTAAATTTTTGTCATCTACTCACTTCCCTTCAGGTTTCTCATTTAAGCGTAATCTTAGTTTAAATAAAATGGGAATTTACCCAATACTACAAGTATTGAAGGCAATGACTATTAGCTCTAAGAAGAAAGAAACCATACCTATCTTGCTTATTCCTGTATCTTCAAAGCATAGCCCAGTGTATAGTGCATGGCAGACGCTCAATAAATATTTGTTGAAAATACTAATGAATGTCCAAAGTTAAATTTGCAACTAGAGACTACATTAATAATCTACAATTTTTCAGAATGCACCTTAACCATATGGAATCACCAATGTTTGTTATTTTTGTACTCATCTGTAAAATAATTAATAATGCTTTCTGCATTATAGGATAGAAGGAGATGAAATGTGAGAAGATACCTTAAATGTGCTTAGAAGTGTTCCTGACACATTGCAAGCACTTAATAAATTAATTGTACCATGTTCGCTTTCCAAGTTTAATGCCTAATGCCTAAGTCTTCCATAGCCTGGCCCAAATTTGTCAATCCAACTGGATTTCCCATTACCAGCCTTTCAATGTAGTTCTGACTCTAACTACCTAGCATTAGTTCAAATTTCACAGGTCACAGACACAATCTTCCATAATATCCCCCTCATTTCAGACTCCAGGCACAAGCTCTGCATTTCTGACCAACTGGATACAGTTTCAAGGGTTTCCACTATCCCCTCAGGTTCATTAGAGCTACTCACAGAACTCAGCAAAAAACTATACTTACGGTTATTGTTTTATATAAAAGATCCAAATCGGGGCCAGCCAAATGAAGAGACACCTAGGGCAAGGTCTAGGAGTGTCCCACATGCAAAGCATCTATATCCTCAGGATCTGTTAACTAGGAAACCCACCTGGGCCACAGGTGTTCATAGTTTTTATTGGGCTCTCATTGCATAGGTACAATGGATGGAACCATTGGCCACATGAAAGAATTCAATCTCCAGGACCCCTCTCCTCCCTACAAGTCAGGCTGATAGCCCATGGCTTAAGCCTCAGTGTTCTATCACATGGTTGGTCCTTCCAGAGTAACTAACCTTATCCTGAGACATCTCATTAGTATAAACTCAGGCATAGTCCTGGTTTTATCATGAATAACAAAGACACTCGTGGCTCAGGAAATTTCAAAGATTTAGAGGTTACCCCCTGTGACCAAAGTTCAGGCAAATTCTTTATTATACAATAGGCCTCTACTCCAATATGACTTGTCTTCTTTTCCTCATGCTACAATCAATTCTAGGTAAACTCCTTTTGTTGAGCATACCTTAAAACTTTGTTTTTGTTACACTGGTCATATTCATAATTATTTGTTCTTTGTCTTCCTCATTACACTGTTTTAGTCTGTAAGGGGAAGGATCATGTCTGTCTTATTCAGTACACTTGGCCAATTCCTAACAGTAATCCAAGAACATAGATTATATAATTAAATATTTGCTAGCTTGTGAATTCCATCTTCATGCCTTTATTCACAGTAGAGAAAGAACATTAGCAAATCTAAAGCTAGCAGTAGGACCACAGTAGCTGTGGTAGTACCAGGTACAAATACAGATATTCTGACTTTTGATGAATTTACATCCAAATGAACCCATTCTAAGTCTCAAATGCATTTAATACATCTAACCTACCAAACATTGTACCTTAGCCTAGCCTTCCTTGAACATGCTGAAAACACTATCCAAAAAATGCCGGCAACACAGTACAGTATCAGTCACTTACCCTCCTGATTGCCTGGCTGACTGGGAGCTGCTGCTCACTGCCACTCGCCAGTATCACAGGAGAGTCACACATCACATATCATCAGTCCAGGAAAAGATCAAAATTCAAAGTACAGTTTCTACAGAATGCATATTGCTTTTGCACCATCTTAAAAAAAAAAATGTCATAAGCCAAACATCATAAATCAAGGGTTCTCTATAGTAAGTCCTCACTTAACATACTCAGCAAGTTCTTAAAAACTATTAGTTTAAGCCAAGTGACTTACATTGAAACCAATTTTACCGTAGATTAATTGATGTAAATAAAAGTTAAGTTCCATTGGCATAATTTCTAGACACAAAAACATCAAATTGCTAAATAAAGATCCAAAACATTTCTAATATTAAACATTGATGTCATTGTGAGCTATACATACGATGTTTAAGATAGATTAATAAAACAAGTAGGAAATTTATTTTTTAACCCTCTTATTTCAGTTCATGGTTGAGGGTGACCAGAGCCTACCTATCCTGGTAGCTCAAGGTGCAAGGTGGGAACAAAACCTGGACAGGCCACCCTTCATCACAGTGCTGGTCACACCCATACTCATACTCGCTCAGACTGGGACAATTTAGACACACCAGTTAACCTAACATGCATATCACTGGAACATGGGGGAAAAAATGGAGTTCCTGGACAAAACCCACACAGACGTGGGGAGAAGGTGCAAACTCCACTCAGGTTTTAGCCCAAAATCAAATTTTTTCTCCTTAATGGAAAATGACAATTTATTCAAGGGACCCGCTGTGCATTAGGATAATCAAGAGAATCCTTCAGCCTTTGAAAAAATTCCAAGTAGATTTAAAATATACTTTAACTCAAACCCTGTTGTACCTATAAGGAAAGTCTGAAATTTAACAGACAGGAGGCACAAAAAAAGAAAATTTCTGTATTTTTCACTCTGACCATGAAAGGCTTATGGAATATCATAGCTGAAAGCAATCTGTGTGATTAGATATATACAAGTATTTATTAGGATTTTCTATATACAATAATATTATCTATGAATAATTATAGTTGTATTCTTCTTTATCTGAATGCCTCTGTTTTATTGTTCTTGCCTTATTGCTCTTGCTAGGGCTTCTAATACAATGTTGAATAAAAGGGGTAAAAATAGTCATCTTGCCTAATTCATGGTCTTAGGGAAAAAGCATTCAGTCTCTTCCTATTCAGTATCATATTAACTGTAGGATTTGTTGATGCCCATCTATTTCTGGCTTGCTGAGAATTTTTAATTATGAATATTGTTAAATTTTGCCAGATGTGTTTTCTTCATCTCTTGGTAAAATCATCTTTTTTTTTTTCTTGTTTTTCTGTTAATATGGTGAATTATATTGATTCATATTTGACTAATGAACTAATCTTATATTACTAGGATAAAACCCTCTTGGCAGTGGTATAGAATTCTTATATATTATTAGATTCAATTTGCTAATGTTTTGTTGATAACTTTTATGTCTTATTTTTTTTTTATATAAAAAAAAGGTCTATAGTTTTTATTTCTTGTACCAATTTTGTCAACATTTCGTATAAAGGTCATGCTCAATACCAGGTAGCTGCAGTAGGACCAGTGAGTTGGGAAGTGACTACTTCCTCTTCTGTTTTTTGGAGGTTATATTTTTCCTCTGGCTACATTTAACCTAAATATACAGGAGGAAAAACAAAAACTAGAAATCTCACTGCTGGGTTATTTCTTGAGTCCTGCTTATTTCTATTCACTTTTCAGGATTCCCTGATAATTGATCCTGATTATCCTAGAAAAGTCTTGTACCTCTTACATCCCATTCTTTCTGGGAATCTTTCTGATCCCTGTTCTCAAATCCTGTTATTCCATCTTGTTTACAGTCTCTGATACAATCCATTGCTTTAAATCTGTTTTTTGTTTTTTCATCTTTTACCCTTGGACTAGATATTTTGGAACAATCTCTTACTTCCTAGGCCCACCCCAGCCCTCCTCTCAGACTTTGACTCTAATTCCTTTTTAATTAGAGCCCTCAAAGTGTGGAAAAACCACTCCTACTCCAATACCAATCCCTGCTAATAATATTTCACCCTGAGCCCAGCCCCTGCTTGCCTGGGAAGGAAGGTCTGCCACCTCACTTGTTACAAACATGAAATGAAACCTGGTAGCATGGAGCCATCATGGAATGATTTGTGTAGTCTTGCTGATTTTATTGATTACATTACAATTTAATCCATTATGCAAAAGGCTTTGATTTTAACTATGATAGAAACTAAATTGTTCTGTCTTCCTAAAAGATTACATGAAATATAATTTAACTTTTTTCTTGGTATCATGTTAACATCAATTATCTACCAGGCTATTATTATAGAGTGAGAACTCTATTTCTTAGTAAAGTGGGAAAGAGTGTTTCTCTCGTAAAGAGGACAAGATTTATCTGTTTTGGATGACCTTGTGTTTTAGTTTGTTTTTTTGTTTTGTTGTTTGTTTGTTTTGTAGTGTTGATATTTTCTCCTTTTTCATGCAGCTATTATTTTCCTTTTGCAGTGTCCTTTTTAAAAAGTTGCATCCAATGTTCTATAGACATCATTTAGGGGAAACAAATACCGTGTTATTTGCCTAACTTACCACCCTTATTATTTCTTTTAACTTTTCATGTTTACCTATGGTTTGAATTTTTTTTTTTTTTTAGTACTATTTGTATTCTTTTTTTTTTTTTATTGTTAAATTTAATGGGGTGATGTTGGTTGG
>PVKE010003124.1:0-14747 GCA_004027555.1 Craseonycteris thonglongyai | reverse complement strand
GCTCACCACCTAGAGTCAAAAAATAAAATTTTAAAAATTCATTAAAAATAGTACTTACCAGGGACACTGGGTTGGCTCAGTGGGTTAAGCACTCACCTTGCAGCCCCAGGGTCCAAGGACTGAGTCCTGGCCCTAGCCTGCACGAACCCATATGCTGAACTGGGGTGTGCTTCCCCATGTGGGAGGCCCCTGGCCCAGTTCCCACCCTGTGCAGCCCTGAGCCCATCTGTGTGGAATGAAACTATGTCAAAAACTGATGACATACAACTATGGAAACTGCTCTGGGCCCTCCCCCTTCTCTCTGTCTCTCTCTGTCTCTGTCTCTCTCTGTCAAAACAATAAAATAAATCTTAAAAAAAAAATTGTACTTACCACATGGGAGAAATGTAAATATTAAGTATTTGAAAATGTGTAGGGGAGTGCTTCAGACCTAGTAAGTGCCCAGTAAACAATAGCTATTGTGCTTTTAATTTTATGCCTGGTCTAGGGATAGTCCACCTCTGCATTTAGCTCCTATGTGATATCTCCTGGATATTCTACTTTTACCTCAAATTACAGAATTGAATTCACCATCTCCCCCACTTCCATCCAATCATGTTCTTTCTCCTGTGTTTCTTATTTCTGCCAGTAGTACCAATTTATTATCACAGAATTGAAGTTGTAAGATGACATTGATTTTTCTTTCTTATTTGCCTCTCAACCTGAGTAATTCCCAAGTCCTTTTTCTTTGACTTTGCGACATTTTAGGACTTAATATTGCTCTCCATACCCTCATTCGGAATCTTTATTACTGCCCCCCTGGACTTAATGTCACAGCCTCCAGATTAACACAATAGTCTGATAACTGATAGATTTCCAGCCTCTGCAAATATTCTATGCACTTGGATTAATTTTCCTAAAGAAGTGTCTGAGAATGTCTCTCTCCTACTCAGTAACTTTTGCTGACTCTCTAATATATACCAAATTAAGGATTTCCACTCCCCAGTCCCAGCCAACTACTGCAACCAGCCTCAGCAGCCCCTTCATGCTTCATACCCTCTAGGCAAGTTTTTTAACTTTTACTAAAATTTTAAAAAGGTAATATTCTAATTGAATGTCTAATGACTTTTTTTTCTTTCTATATTTAAATGCATGAGATATGGTGAGTAGACTTTGATCACCTTTATTTTGTTCTAAGAAATCTCTTTTATTAGCTTTTAACAGCTTCTTGGCTTTATTCTGGATGGATGAGATTGTCAAATAGCTGAGCTCCTTATAGGGAAGTTTCCTGCCATTAAAAAAAGTATAATGCACATGTGCACACACATATGTACAACACAAACACATGTTAAGGAATACTTTGGAATTTCAACAATATTAATTTTTTACCTCAAATGCAGCAGATACCAGAGAAATACTTTTCCATATCCCTTACATTGGACATATTTGCAACTTGAGAACAAGAGCCAGTGTTGGTTTTCAGACAGAATCCATTTAATTAATCATACTATTTGAACAGCTGGGGAGGCCATATATTTATATAAGAGCTTAACATTCTTTCAAAAATTGTCAAGTATAAATCAAAATAATATTATTTCACTTTTTAATGATACAGTATTTATCTTTAGATTTTATTCACACCTAACTTTATAAATCAATAGTTCCAGCCTTTGAGACACATTATTACCTATGTTTCAATGTTTTCTAAAAGCACTATCATATGAAGTGAGGTAAAAGAGGGCTAAGGTTCTATTTGCCACAGGATTCATTTGGAAAGTGGGAGATTTTTCAATTCTTGTTTCTAAATTTGACTAGCAGTGGGTAAAGTAGAGAAGAAATAACTTGGTAAAATTATGTTTTCCCCCTTGGTAGTCACCAGCAGAAAGATGAACTTTTTTTATTTAGAAAGGTTAAGTTTGTCTTATGCAATGCAACAATATAAACTCTACACAGACAAATGTGGGTAGAAGACAAGTGAAATTGGATTCTTGCTTTAAATCACTCAAGAACACAGTTTTTTAAAAATATTAAAACCTGCAAAATAAAACAAAAATAAGTGAATAAACTTCATTAAATTTGTTTTAATACTGGATTCTAGCTCTGTTGCAAAAGGCTAATTTTAAGGAGAAACTTTGGATTGTCTTAGAGATAATCTGGTAGAAAATTCTAGGGCTGTGGGCAATTATTAAGTGGAAGTCACTTATTAACAACTATTCTTTTGGTCTAGCTAGTAAGTTCAGGGCCCCAGAGGGCTACCCTGAGAGCCCCAGAACTTCAGTGTAACTCAGAAATGCTTTAAAGGGACAGAAGTTCCATCAGATTAAATTTGGGGATAAAGAGAGGCATAGGAAACTGGAACATGCAATGCTCAATTTTAATTTTCCTTTTGATTTGTACCATTGTAGAACAGAACTGGTTATAGTTAGTGATATGCATAGCTAATGCCTACAGTCATACGTCATGATTCCAGCGGAGGCAGAGCGTATGTTCTCGCCTAGAGGGATAAAGTAGGAAGGTGGCCACTGCAGGCTGATGCTCAGAGAAACCCAAGACTTTTTAGGCGCTAACTCAGTCTTACAATTCCAATGAGTCATTAACCAAGGTCTACATACCCACCTACTTCTCAATATACCCCTCAAGCTGCTTTTGTCTTCTTATGTCATCTCCGCTTCTTCACTTCTTTAATTTAAGTACACTCTCTGTATAGAATGTAGAGAGACATGTTGTATTCTCTTCTGCAACCCCATAGGAGTGGTCCTGGTCCCCACCACTGTCTGAGACTACACTGAGTACTGGGCAAGAGAAACTTGTCCCAAAAACCTGAGAGTCCATCTTTACCCTCTAGAAATTTGACGATACAAGAGAGGATATGCATATACACCCAACACTGTAGGCTTCAGAATAAAACACAGACCTTATACATGAAATTGTCAGGTGCAGGTTATATGAGCCTTATGTTATTTATTTGTTCATTTACTCCTTCTCTTATTAATTTTATAGATATTTATTAAATAATACCAGGCAAGTTCCTAAGCACTGGAAAAATAAGAGTGAACAACATTCAACCAATTCTCAGCCATCATGAAGTTCTCAAAATAGTGCACTAGAAAGACAATCAAATAAGACATAAATATAAAATTGACATTGTGATGTGAAGAATATGGTTGGTTATATGAGAGCTTATTATAAATGAGTGTAATACAGTCAAGAAGGAAGATTTTCATGAGGAGACAGAGACAGAGCAGGAATAAACCATGTGAACATGAGGAAACAGTTTTCCATGTGGGAGCTGAGAGCAGGGCAAGAGGCACTAAGAAAACACCACTGTACCAGGAGTGGAGAAAGCATGGGAGAGATGATGGGAAATGAAATGTGATGGTGAGAGAGGCACAGAACTCTCTGATGAGTTTCACTTTGAGTAGAAAGCAAGTATAGCTCCTACTTTGAGATAACCCAGAAGTATCATGTCCAGTCTGGACAGAAGCAAGATACACCTGCACCTTCTAGAATCCAATATGGTTGAGAATAGTAAAGGCATACGCACCCTCTTAGTGTACATTAACTATTGGGGACAGCAATATTAAGAGATGGCTTCTTGAATAGGGGCCAAACCACCACTTGGTTAAAACAGGGAAGTTTTGACTAGCTCCACTAATAAATAAGGAACCCAATATCCTTTGCCTGGCCTTCACTCTTTCACATAAATTCAATATGTTAATGCATCTGTAACAAATTAGGTCTCTCTTAAAAGTCCCTTAAAAGTCTCCAAATCTTTTAAAATTTAGAGTGCCTATGGAAAACAAATAAGCAAAATCCTTGACCTTTTCACCATTCATAAGTAAGATCAATGGAATATGCCCAAAACTCAGGAACCTTTCTTTGTAGTACCAGAATTTTTAGAAGGAATTTGCTTTTATGAATCCAAAGAAAAAAATGGAAATATCTTTCAAAAAATTAGCTTGCTTGGTTAGCTTTTGATAATAAAGTCAAGAGAATACTTATATATACCAGTTGCAATGCAGAATACCCTAATATTTAAAACTCACACTGCTACTTGATGTATGTAGCCTAGACAACCCTTGGAATCTAAGACTAGCAATTTAAGTTGTTTATTCTTACATAAGGGGAAAGGAGGGAGAAGAATTTCTACTTCCCATTAGTCAGTGTCACATGTCCCTTCTGTATTCCAGTGAGTATTTCCTATAATAACCCATTAAACTCCTCTGTAACAACCAATAAAATTACTGAGACCATGCATGAAATTCAAACAGAATCTTAGAATACAGAGATAACAAGAAGACAGTCTTTTGTAAGTACATTTTAAATAACACATTTTATTTTTATAGCAACAAATAACAAGTATAAGGAAAGGAAATACTATTAAAGAATTACCACAAGGAGTCAGCAATTTCTGAGTTTTTCAATTAAGTTGCCAATTTTAAGGCTATTACCCTGCTCCCCGAATCAAAAGGATTAACAATTTTCCTCTTAGCAATTATAAAGGTAGAATTTTACCATGGAAGCACATGGGAGAAGACTGTACAAGAAGTTAGAATTAACTAAATCTTCACCAAGGACCACCCAAGAGGAGCTAAATGAGGGGTTACTTTCAAGTGGGGCTGGGATCAAAGATTGAGGGAGATTAGAACCAATAGGAGGTTAAAGGAAAACATCTGGTCTTTTGCAGTAATAACCAATAGAGATGTGGATCTTCCTTGGGGGAAGAGCAGCCCATCTGACCACCAACCCTACAACTTGTCATAAAGTGCTGATTTCAAGGGGAAGACACCTCTGTCCCTGAAGGAAATGCTCTCAAACCACCAGAAAAAAAAAAAATTAATAGACCTCTTTCTTCATCAGGCAGAATGCCAATGTACAGTTCAACATTTGGGGTTCAAAAGACATTTCCCCCCCTGTTGGGGTAACATAATCCTGCTACATATTGAATAAAACCTCTTGACAGTCTTTCTCTAGTGAACTCCCTCACTGTGAATGGTGGAGGTGGACACTGGTTTTTGGAGGGAGCACTTTACAGCAGAGGCCATCAAAAAAGAGAAACAGGGCATGTTCATTTTAATTAGCTCTATAGCTTTGGCTTATATAATAAATGCCCAGGTCTGTTCAGGCAAGAGACGTTAAAGTCCAAAGGAGAAAATGAAAATATTCAGAAGAAATAAGGGCGAGGAGAAATTCCAATATTTTCCTAACAAAAGAGTCATTGACGAAAAGGAGACTTTCTTTTAGAATGTCATTGCTTTACAGAGTTTTTGTTTGTTTTTTTGTTTTGTTTTTGTTTGCTTTCTTATAAATGAGATTTTTTTTAATTGTTAAATTTATTGGAGTGACATTGGTTGGTAAAAATTATATAGGTTCCAGATGTACAATTCTACATTGCATCTTCTGTGTGTTGCATTATGTGCTCACCACCCAGAGTCAGCTGTCTTTGCATCACCATATATTTGTTGCCCTCTCCCTACTCCCCCAACTTCTCATAGTTTGAGCCTTTTAAAAGAGAATTTTACTTTCACAACATTTCGATATAAAGTGTAATTCTACCTTATTTCCTATTCTTCAGGTGATCCTGCATAATTAATCACCCAAACAATGGCAAAACATGGGGAAGCCGGGATGGCTCAGTGGGTTAAGCGCTCACCTTGCAGCCCCTTGGACTGAGGATCGAATCCCAGCCCCGGCCCGTGTGGACCCATATGCTGAACTGGGGAGTGCCCCCAGTTCAGTTCTCACTGGGGCGAGACCCCGTCCCAGTCCCCACCCTGTGCAGCCCCGCGCCCACCTGTAGAATGAAACTATGTGGAAAAACCAATGATGTGCAACTATGGAGACTGTTCTGGGCTCTCCCCCTTCTCTCTGTCTCTGCCTGTATCTCTCTCTCGCTCGCTCTCTCTCTCTCTCTCTCTGTCAAAAACAATTAAAAAATAAATCTTAAAAAAAAAAAAAAAAAAAGAATGGCAAAACAGTCCCAAAGTGGCATCTTTAAATGTGCCAAGTTTATCTGTTATCTCTGCATATCACATTTCCTTAGAAGAATTCCAAGGAAGAGTTTTGTAAAGGGTCAGAACAAATGTGTCTGCCTGACTGCTCTAACGGGAAGGCGGCTGGAATGAGAGCACAAGTGCACTTGGCCCTCGGGTTGTGGAGGGCAGGGCTGTTTCCTTGGGCAGGCCACCACTGCGAAGAGAGCTCGCGTTTTCTGAGCACCGTCTCTCCATTTTCATCAGTTATGAGCTTGTGATTGAAAGAATCACAGCCTCCTCTCAGGGCTGGAATGGAGAGCTGAGATCAGACTGCTTCGCTTTTCCAAGGAAACCAGGACCGGAAGAGTCACAGGCGGCAGAACTGGAGCCGCGTTCTGCTGGTTTTCTAGAGCCCTGGTTGCTGTGCGGAACGTACCAGCTTTTTCTCCGTATCTCATCATCACTGTTCCAGTGGGCACCGAACCTTGTCAGTGGCCTTCACTTCTCCTCCTCTCTGTGTCAGACAACTAGGAGGTGAGACAACAAAGACCAGCTAAGCTCTGCCCCAGAGTTAGTGCTGGGAGCAAGAAAAGGGGGAAATCTGAATGAGAGGGCTGGCAGCTAGATTTCGCCCCCTTAGAGTGGATTTCCTTGCTAACTTTGCTAAATGTTGCCTGGTTCTACTTTTTGCCCCTTGGACCTCAGGTGTACAATATTGAGAATTATCATACTCCTCAGTTTGTGGCTCACTATCGTCATTTGGCTATACAAAGCCCGCTCTCTTCATCCTTCATCCCCACTCCCATTGCCCTCGCTTTCATAGCCAGCCCTTCTCATGTATTTACTATAGGTCCTTGAATATCCACGTGTCCCTGAAAAATTTAATGTGCTTTGCATAGAACCTGATTTTAATTTACATGAGAAAGTTTGCATTAAGCTTCCCTTCTATTTGTGACTTTTTCACTTCAAAAAGTTTTTATGAAGATCTATCAATGCTTCTGTATGTAAATCTAGCTTATTACCTCAGGCTGCTGCATACTATTATATAGAATACATCTTAACATTTTACTTATTCATGACTTCCAGGGATAGACATCTAGGTTGCCACCAGTCCCAGCTACCATAAGTGATGCTGCACTGAATGTTTTCATATATACCCTGTTCAGACAATGGAAGAACGTCTCTTGGGCACTATATCTGAGTTAGACTCCTGAGTCATGTGGAAGATGAATATTTATTTTACTTATTTTCACTACATATTCACATATTACCCTCTGGACTTCCTGTACTAGCCTACACACCCATCTGTAATACAGGAGATTCTTGCATCCTCATTAGCACTCGATATTAGATGACTTCTTAAAATTTATTGCCAATCAGGGTTTTCTCCTTATTAATAGCAGAGCTCTTGATTTGGCAATTTAAATCATTATTTTGATGTTATATTTTTCTATTTCATGAAATTACACATAATGACAAATGCAAGAAAATCTCCCATGCAGCTTGACTAGGTATTGGGATTAGGAGAGTTATCTAGATGGCATACCCAGATTACCATTTTCAAAGAAGCAGAAAATGAGCCACTTGTAACTGTACAATCCCCATCCATACCCATAGAGTTAGTCTATGAGGATTCAGAAGTCATGTCAGGATTAAGTGTGAGCTATAGATGATTATCATGAAAAGCAGCTCTCGTATTTTCCCCATGGAGAGATTAATTAAGAAAATACTTTGTTTTATTACAAGGAACAATTCTGGATAATGTAGCAGACATAGTAATAATTTCCCTGTTCCTCCATCCCACTCCCACTTCCTCACACATATACTCTTTCACGAAAGTGCTGTCTACCCATGTCCCCTACTGAAAGAGTGGCCCTAGATCCATGTTAGTACCATGTGATCCAGCCCTCTGGCCACAGTTTGTAAGATGAGAAAAATTCATTGAACTCATTTACAATTTTGAATGAACCAGTAAAAGTCTTACAACTTTGAACTAACTGAGACGCAGTTACTTAGACAGGGTGAGTGCCAGAGGCAGCAAGAGGGCAACACAGAGCTAATGTCATAAGAGGCAGAAATAGAAGTTGCAGAGAGGATCTGCAGAGAGGTACAGAGGTTACAACCACCTGTCCCACAGTTGTGAATGTGACAGTCAGCCAAGCAGAATTCGTACTGAGAGAACCTTGACCTAATTCCTTCACCCAACTTCACTCCCATCATACAGGACATAAAGCTAATCAGCCATTCTACCTCAAAGACAAGTTCCATCAATGCCAGACAAAAGGAGACCAAAGAGCTGACTTGCAAGCCTTTGTTTTCTCCAGTTCCCCAGACCTCCCATCAACCAAGCACCATCCACCACTTTTTTTTAAAGGGAAAATAGAAATCTGAGCCTCCACTACTCCTTACTTGTTAGATGTAAGCTTTGATAATTACTGTCAAGAAGATGGGTAGGAGTCCGAAGGACAAAGGGAGCTATGGCATTTATCAGGGAGTCAATTCCAGTGCCCCAAAGGTCAACTAGAGTGTGGGTGACTCACATATATCCAGAAACTACTGGGATGTCAAAGCTAGAAGGGATCTAAACATACTATAACTCAGGCATTTAATTTAATAGTGTTTTTAAACAACTATAGAGTGTTCTTGTTTGAGTACATGAAAGATACTCTAAATATTATTTCTGAGCAGAATCAAATTAACTTGGAAGTCATCGAGTTGAAGAGAAGGGTATTGGAGAACATTAAAAAACAGAAACCTGTGGTTGTCAGGAATCATTTTCTTAGCAGCCAGAAAACAACTTCTAGAACCATCTTAAAGAAAACTGTCTCCCTGCCAACTTTCTGACAAGAGAACCAGTAACTCTCCACTTGCCATTGTTAATTAGATACTATGAAACCATGGGCTGTATAAATTAAGGACATCTATATTTTCCCTTACCCTTAAAGTCATTTCTGGTAGTAGTGTGCTGATTAAGGAAATGGGCTATAAACTGAACTGTTGATGCTTCAATCCTGACTCTATCTTCTCAGCTATGTGATTTTTGAGCAAGTTACTTAACCCCTCTATACTCCAATTTACTCGTGTATAAAGTATAGATGATAGTGCTGCTGAGGGAAATGCCTTGAGAAGATTGCCTAGGATGTAAGTGCTCAATAAGTACCAGCTGTATTATAATTATTATTTGGTAACAACACCATGATTCTTCTTTAGGGAACTACCATCTCTCCCATTCTTGGTTTGAATGACTAAGATGGACTTGACCCCCTCCCTTAGTTCCTCAGACATTGCCAAAGTAGATTCTGTGAGAGTCTACATTAGGAGTTTTGATTTGAACTATTAGAAAAGAGGCACTTTTATTTTTGCTGGGGTTTGCTAAGCTAATAACTATAAGCCTGGAGCCAGTGGGAATCATTAAATAGATTCTGCCTGAGGACAAAGTCAACACAGAAAAATCAGAGTTGAACAAGAGCAAGAGATCAAATCTTTATAACATTATTCAAGTCCCTGGATCCAGCTGTTCCTGAAAGTGGTCTCTAATACCATTGGAATTTCTAATTGTATGAACTAATAAATTCTCTTCTTTGCTTAACATAATTTAGGATTATGTTATTTATAAATAAAAGAGTTTTAAGTAATATAGTAAATTATGGCCAAAAACTATTTGGGGCGATGTAATTCACTTATCAATTAATTCTTCCAAAACTTATATTGAGTACCCTGTTTTGTGCTAGACACTGTACAGGGTACTATGAAACAGTATTAAACAAAATAATATATACATTCAAGTGGGAGAAAACAGTCAATTAATAAATTGATTATATTACCATAATATTGTCATTTTCATAGGTCAAATACAGTCAAATATTGGCAATTTCACAACTCAGCCTAAAACCTAAAGATCATACTACAGGTACTATTTACCTTCAGAGGTAATATGCTCTGAATGTGAAGCACACTGCTGGCTTCTATGCAAATCACTACAAGGGGATTCTAGTTTTATGTCTTCATCCACAGATCCTCACTCCTTCTGCCCATCATTTCTTCTATCATGAATTAACTCTGGGTAACATCTCAAGCTCTGTTTCAGTGTGACAAAGAGATATGACCACCTTAGAAATAATTTTCTTATCACTTATTCCTTCATACCTATGAAACCACATTGCTTATCAATCCTGGGGCCATATTTTCCTTCACAGGTTGTCAGTAACAGTCTGGTTCACCACCTCCTTCTTCTAACCTATGGACCTACTTGAAGTAGGCTGATAAGATGTAGCATTTTAAACAGGACAGAAAGCAATGGTACTGTCCTGTTTCTAACAATATATATGGTCAACTTACTGATACCTTGAATTTAGCCCAATGAGACTGGACCGACTATATGTACTATTTGAACAGGGACAGTACCATAGTTGTCTATTTCATTTAAAATAGTACGTCTGGTCAGCCTAACTTGAACTCAGTACAGCCCATTTATAAATGATGTCATATGTATTTACTCTGCTTGCTTCTTGGCTAAATCCCTGATTCCTGCTCATTTGCCCATTTCTTGCTTTCCTAACTTAGAACATCTGGCTGGCCAGCCCTTATCATCTGTAGTTTGCAGGAAGGTTACATGCTGCCTGATTGGTGAGAGTTCAGCAAGACTGAATCTGGTAGGAGGACTATTTATACTGGGAATGTCAGTAAAATCACAGGAGTAGGGATAAAGTGGAGCAAGGAGGCAACATCAGTCTAATGAGAAATGGACTCTGACGCAGAAATAGGCATGCAGTAGGTTATTAAGACGTGCTATTGGGGGAAGCCGGGATGGCTCAGTGGGTTAAGCACTCACTTTGCAGCCCCAGAGACCGAGGATCGAATCCCAGCCCCAGCCCGTGCGGACCCATATGCTGAACTAGGGAATGCCCCCAGTTCAGTTCTCACCGGGGTGAGACCCTGGCCCAGTTCCTGCCCTCTGCAGCCCCACCCACCTGTGGAATGAAACTATGTGGAAAAACCAATGATGTGCAACTATGGAGACTGTTTTGGGCCCTCCCCTTCTCTCTGTCTCTGTCTCTCTCTCTCTCTCTCTGCCAAAAACAATAAAAATAAATCTTTAAAAAAAAAGAAGTGCTATTAAGGGCAACACCTGTAGAAAGAAAAGGAAAAGAAGGGAAGGAAGTGAGATTGGGTTGAGGGAGAAATGAGCTACAATGCAACCCTAATGGAAGCCTTAGAAGCCATCAGAGAGCTCTGAAGATGGGATGGGCCTTAAGACATTCTAACTTGGGGTGAGAGAATAAGGTCCTTATATCCAGAGCATGCTACCCAGAATACCTGTTTTACCTCTTTGCTAATATGTTATCAGTTATACTCACATTGTTTAAAGTTTATTTTTATCATCTTAATTTTAATAGCACTCTTTTCCCACTTATTGTCCAGCCCTTTTGACCCCTAAATGCTGTCCTTAAAAGCCAATGAAATAAATGCTTACTGAAAGCATGAGTAAACACATGAATAGGGATTAAAAGGAGTGGAACAAAACTACAATTCATATGCTCTACAGGACTGTTTATGTTCAAAGAAGTTAATTTCACATTATAATTTCTCAACAAATGCTGGCTAAGTAAAGGGTGTCCCAAAATTCACACAAGATTTGAATTTTGTGTCATTTGTGCAGTAAAGTGTTGCCAATGAAAAGACAAGACAGCATGACAGCTGACAGTTCAGGGTTATTAAAAATGGAGGGAAAGCCGGGACGGCTCAGCGGGTTGAGCGCTCGCTTTGAGGCCACGAGGACCGAGGATCGAATCCCGGCTCCGACCCAGGCAGGACCCACATGCTGAACTGGGGAGTTCCTACAGTTCGGTTCTCTAACTGTCTCTGTCTCTGTCTCTCTCTCTATCTGTCAAAAGTAAAATAGAAATAAATATGCACTGAAGATAAAATAATTACTCTCTATAAATATAAAAAGATATAAAAAAAAATAAAAAAATGGAGCGCTACACAAAAGAACAATGTGTTTTCATTGTTGATCAATGAAAATTTACAATTTTTAATTATAAACCTGTGTTTTCTATCAAAATTACTTCTTGCATGGATTTTGGGACACGCTTTAATTTGTACTAATGTATTAGGGATAAAAACACAAATGAGTAATGATACTTAGTGTCAAAAAACTTGTCTTCTAGGGGAAGCCGGGATGGCTCAGTGGGTTAAGCACTCACTTTGCGGCGCTGGGGACTAAGGATCGAGTCCTGGCCCCAGCTCGTGTGGACCCATATGCTGAACTGGGAGCTCCCCCAGTTCAGTTCTCTCTCTGTCTCTGTATCTCTCTCTGTCTCTCTCTCTCTCTCTCTCTCTCTCTCTGTCAAAAACAATCAAAATAAATCTTAAAAAAATAAAACAAACAAACCAAAAAACTTGTCTTCTAGTTGTAAGTTATACAAACATATAATTCCAATGCAAGTCAGGATGTCTCACAACAAGTGGACTCACCTAAAATGCCCCACGAGTTGGGAGGCTTGAGCTCCATTAGACCTGGGATGGGGTAAGGCTTTGGGGAGGTGGTATAATTTATCTGGACTCTGAAGAATGAATGAGGCTTGAATCAAGTCAGTGAGATGTTCAAAGCAAAGGGAATGTCATGGGCAGAGGAAGAGAAAGTCATGTGAATTAGCTAAACAATAGAGTAAATCTGTGGAATGGCAAGAGATAACAATAGAATATAGGTTTATAGTCAGCTTCTGGAAATGTTTGAGCAAGTCTCAACTGCCCAGAAATTTAAATCTTAGGACAACACACTAGTATTCCTCAGTGTGATTGTTGAATTTTTTTTTTTTTTAAGATTTATTTTGTTTTTGACAGAGAGAGAAGCGGGAGGGCCCAGAGCAGTCTCCATAGTTGTACGTCATCAGTTTTCCACATGGTTTCATTCCACGCAGGTGGGCTCGAAACTGTGCAGGGCGGGAACCAGGTCAGGGGCCTCCTGCATGGGAGGCACACCCCTGTGAACTGGGGGCTGAACCAGGGGCCTCTTACATGGAAGCTCACCCCAGCAGGTCCCAAACTGCCCCCACACCGCCCCACATGAGAAGCACACCACAGTTCAGCATATGGGTCCGCACAGGCCAAGGCTGGGACTGGTACTTGATCCTGCAACCTTGGGGCTGCAAAGCGAGTGCTCAAACCACTGAGCCATCCCGGCATCACTGGATTTAATTTTATTCTATCCAGAAGTGGGTCTGTGCTAGGCCAATAATTCATTTGTGGGCCTGGCTGTTTTTTATTTGGTTCTTTCATTTTCAAGTGATAGAGGATTATTCGTAAGTATGTATTTTTTTCATTTATAAGATGTCCCCATGTGTAAGATGACCCCTGCTTTTCTAACCGAACATTAAGAAATCAATACAAGAGTTAATCTCATGTATTAGATGACCCCAAAATTTTGGTCTAACAGTTTTAGACAAAAGTATCATATTATACATGGAAAAATATGGTATGTGTGAAAATCATCTCAGCAATTTTATTGGTTTATAACACCAAGGTGATTCTGAAATTTTCTATATCAACCAACAGTCTTAAATATTACCTAAATATCTCTGGGAGGTTCTTAAGTCTTTTTGTTTGTTTTGATGTTGGAAGGGAAGGAGTCATGCTCTGAATACACATTTAAGACAGAAAAAATGTATAGAAAAGTTTGTCAGGCAGTTAATAACTAAACAGCCACTCTCAAACACTGTTAAACCAACCAACAATAGGAGAAGTGATGAAACAAAAGCAAAAGAGAAATATATTTAACTTCTAATGTTGGTTAGTTCTACATTAACCATATGTTACTTCTCAAAGATTATTCTATCATGTGATGATTTACTTAAAATGAAAATGGGTTTAATTATATACAATGATGGAAATTATTTGAGATTTGGGATCAAATTTAGGAAGATAAGAGTGAACAACATATTTATTAACATATTTTAATTGCTATCAGTTTTATCTTTTAGAAGTAAAGCCAACTACGGCTGAACTTCATCTCCAGGGGTCAGAACATTCAGTTATTTTTTTATCATAATTTTAGTTTTCATCTAGATCCATGTTGAGGTTATCTGCGAGCATTTTTGCAACTGTCTTGTAGCCTACACTGAGTAGGAAGGTAGACCTGTGGAATTAGAGCAGGATATCCCCAAGTTGCTTTGAAGAAATCCATGATTAATGTGTTCTCACATCTCCCTCAGCAGGTTGCACATTGGAAAGGTCTTTCCAAAGGCTTTCAGCATGGGGAAAAAAAAAAAAAAATCACAGGACAGAACAGATTCATGAATGTCTTCTAGCTCCAGGAAAGCCATCCAGACTGGAGATTTGCCAAAGGGCATATTTTGGCTTCCTGCCAGTATTTTGCAGTGGGGAAACATTATGTGGAGAGACTTCCTTTGCTCTAGTGAAATCTTACTAAAGGTCAAAAATTATCCATTTTACCCACACACAGAGCCTGACACTCATAGATTTATTGTGGCTCAGGAATTCATGACATATCCTTAGAGTTTACCCTGGATGACAAAGAAAGTAGAAATATGATAATGAAATCATTATATATAAACATTAGTCTTCTCTGCACATTTTCCTTACACTTCCCCCTCCCAAAAAAGCATAAATAATAATTTGATTTGCTTCATTCTATAATTCTTTAAATAGCTTCTAAAAATATTTTTCCAACATAAACATAATATCATCTAGTTTATAGTAACTGAACTTATTGTATCAAAGCATAAATATAATACTTTGTCTTTAAATTTTTAATTTAGGTCATCATTTTTA
>PVKE010003123.1:0-75199 GCA_004027555.1 Craseonycteris thonglongyai | reverse complement strand
TCACATCATTCATGCATCGTATTATGTGCCCATCACTCAGTATCAGTTCCCCTTCCATCACCTTATATCTAGTGCCCACTCCCACCTCCCCCCACAACTGTCCCCCCGCTCCTCCTCCCTATCCTGGTAACCACCAAACCATTGAGTGTGTCCATAATGCTGGTGCCCTCTCCCACCTTCCCTCCCTCTCTCCCTCCCTCCTCCTCCCCCTCCCTCTGGCAATCACCAAGCTATTGAGTGTGTCCATAGGTCTCTGTGTCTTTGTTACTTTCAGTTTTATATTCCACCTATAAGTGAGGTCATGTGTTTCCTGATTCTTCCAGTCTGACTTATTTCGCTTAATAAGATGGTCTCTAGGTCCATCCATGTTGCCAGAAATGACTGTAATTTATCATTTCTCATCGCTGAGTAGTATTCCATTGTGTAAATGTACCACATCTTCTTTATCCAGTCATCTATCGAAGGGCATTTTGGTTGTTTCCATGTCAGAACGTTCTTGACATTATTTATCAGGGAATGATCGCATGGAGGAGCTAACAAAGCGTCCGGAAGTAGCCTGGGTGGGACGCGGTTGGGGAGGGAAGGAGCCCGGTACATTCTCAGCGCTCCAGGGGGCACCCGGGTAGTGGCCGGCCGGGGCTGGCAGCCAGAGCCCCAGCGGGGATGAGTCAGTCGCCAAGTCCGTTCCCTGGGCCGAGGCCCTCAACCTTCGGAGTTGCTCCCTGGCGCTGCACGTCATCCTCCACCTGGCAGGGGACAGGCCAGCGCTTGAGACGGTGTGACGAGGGAGGCGACGTGGAAGCACCTGGCGCGTGTTGGAGGGGCCAGCAGGCTGTCCTAACCCGGACCCTGCGCTCCTCACCACCAGGCCATCTCTGTTCTTCCAGGCCCCACGCAGCTAGCGGGCCCGGTGGCTCATCGCCGTAGCTATGGAGGCCCTGGGTCCCGGGGGCGACCGCGCCTCCCCAGCCTCGTCCACGCGCAGCCTGGACCTGCGGCGGCTGTCGGCGCGCGCCGACTCGGCCTACAGCTCCTTCTCCGCGGGCTCGGGCGGTGCGGAGCCGCGCACGCCGTCGCCGGGGACCGAGCTCCCGTACCTAGACTGGGACTACGTGCGCGTGGTGTGGGGCGGCCCGGGCCCCGGCCCGCGCGCCGCCCCCAGTGGGCCGCGTGCCCCGCAGGTCCAGGGGGCGCCCGGGCTGCTCAGCCGGCAGGCCACGCCGCTGCTCTACGCGCTGGCGGCCGAGGCGGAGGCGGCGGCGCGGGCCGCCGAGCCGCCCAGCCCGCCGGCCTCGAGGGCCGCCTACCGCCAGCGGCTGCAGGGCGCGCAGCGGCGAGTGCTCCGGGAGACGTCCTTCCAGCGCAAGGAGCTCCGCATGAGCCTGCCCGCCCGCCTGCGGCCCCCAGCGGCTCACCCGCGCTCCGCCTCGCTCTGCCACCCGGGCGGGGAAGGGGAGCCGTCGCGCTCGGGCACTCCCGCGCCAGGAACCGCCAGCCGGGTCCGCCTCGTTAACCAGCAGCTGAAGTGGTGTTTCTCGGAGCCAGGAAAGCTGGATCGCGTGGGTCAAGGCGGTGGGGTGGCGGGGGAATGCTCTGGTGGGGCCTGTACCAGCTCGGGCCTGGCCAGGCCCCAGCCCCAAGAGTGGCAGCATCCGGCGCTGGCAAGGTTCGAAGGTCACCAGGTCAGATGGCTGCCCCGAGGCACCCAGGACCCAGAACCCTGGTCCTCGAAGCTGGACAACACCTGCAGACCTGCTCACAGGAGTCAGAGCGCTTCAGGGGAGGCCTTGGGTCCCTGGGGAGGGGCCCGGCCCATAGGCCAGGTATGGAAGGGAAGGGCTGCAGGCTTGAGTGGGGGCCTCTGGGGGACTGAAAACTTGCACCACATTTCATTCAACCGTTTGCCTTTCCAGGCTGCTCCCCAAGGAGCAGAACCCCCCAGATCATTGTTTCAGCCCAGACATTCCAGGTGAGAGACATGGATCACTCTTGGGAGGAGTTCCCATTCATAGCTCTTGCCCAAGAAAGGAGAAGGCCTCCCAGGTCCTCTCATTCCGAGTCTGCTGATGCTGACTTTTGCAGACCACACCCTCCTGCACCCCCCCCCCCCAACATCTTGCTGTCTCTCTGGTGCAACACCCAGAGCTTCCTTTCTGGTCACTGTGGTCAGTATTGGGTCTCTGCCTCCAGGTTCCTGACTCAGAAGGCCTGTCCTATGGAGGGCCTCCAGAGCGGTCCCACTGACTGTGACCAGAGGGCCCCAGAGACCTGCATTGTGCCTTCCCGGCTCCCCTCCCTTCCTGATGATGAAGTTTTCCTGGAAGAAGCTGTACTGGTCAGAATGAGATCACCCCCAGACTCCCACACCCCCTCGGAGCTCCCAACCAGGTGAATGACCCCTTGCTTCCAAGCAGAGTGAGACACCCCCTTTCTACACACGGTACAAAATGCTGGAAGGACAGGGAGCCCTCTCCTCACTGGAGCCTGGGAGCCTGGGTGATGGGGTGGGTGCAGGTGGCACCACTGGTCTTCAACCAGAGATTTTTCTGATTCAGTGTCTCTTGCATTTTTAGTGTCCATGCCTCTGACCCACAGTACGGAGCTAGCCTCAGCCAAGTGCCTGACCAGCCTACAGTTCCCTCAGAACACCCCCTCCATGAGCGCCCAGAGACCGAAGGGGCAGATGACTGCTGGCAGGGGTTAAACGGTTCTGTGGGTGTATCCAGGCCCACATGCTGCAGCCCCCCTGGGACTGCAAATGGTGACATCCCAACCATTGACTCCACTGGACTGCTGATGACTAACACCCCTGCTGCTGCAGAGAGTGACCCCCTTAAACCTCTTTCAGTTGATGCCCTGGGACCTCCACGCAATGAAACCCCAGGGCCTCCTGATGACACTGCCCTGGCTGGGGCTACTGGCCAGCCTGATTCCAGGCCAACTTGGCCTAGTCCACGTCTCGAGGAGCTAGTTCAGGAGCTGGCCAGATTGGATCCCTCTCTGAGTGACAGTCTCACCTCCTCTACCAGCCCAGAGCCACCCCTGGACCTGCTGGATGGGCTAATTCCTTTAGATGAGATCTGGGCTGCAATGAGGCCAGCCTGTGGGGAGGCTGGAGAGGAGGCTACTGGTACTTCTAAGCAAGGGTGAGTGAGGGGCCCCAGGGGCTCAGGGGATTCGAAACCCCTGCAGTTTGGAGGACAACCCAAGGAGCTCTGGCTTTGTCCCCAGGTCCTCTCTGATTAGCTCTACCCAGCTCCTGCCAACTTCTCAGGAGGAAAGAAGTGAAAACCTTACCACCCACCCTGTGCCTGACCAGCCATGTGGCCGGGGTTTCCCTGAGCCAAACAGCAGCATCCAAGCTAAGAAGGTGAGTGTGGATGGAAGGGACAAGAGCTCAGAGTCCGGGCTGAGAAGCCAGGGCCTTGGCCCTGAAGTACCTACACTATCCCTGCAGGTGGAGCTAGCGGGCCTCCTCCAAACGATGCTGCGGGACCTGCAGGCGGAGCAGGAGAAGCTGCAGGGGGCAGCTCAAGCCTGGGCCAGGCGCGGGGCTACCCTGGAGGCCGCGGTAGGCCAGGCCTGTGCACCCCGAGACCTAGAGCGGTTCAGCCGATTCATGGCCGACTTAGAGCGGGTGCTTGGCCTGCTGCTCCTGCTGGGCAGTCGCCTGGCCCGCGTGCGCCGCGCCCTGGCCCGGACGACCGCAGACAGTGACCCCGAAGAGCAGGTAAAGGGGTTTAGGCTGTGGGAAAGGCGGGTGGCGTGGCGCCCTCGTTCCGCTCACGGCCCTCTCCCTGCGGCTCTAGGCCTCTCTGCTGCAGCGACTCGGGCTCCTGAAGCGGCAGCAGGAGGATGCCAAGGAGCTGAAGGAGCACGTGGCACGGCGCGAGCGGGCCCTGAGGGAGGTGCTGGTGCGCGCGCTGCCCGCCCACGAGCTGCGTGCCTACTCCGCCCTGCTGGCCGGCAAGGCCGCTGTCCTGGCCCAGCAGCGCAGCCTGGACGAGCGGGTCCGGCTCCTTCTGGACCAACTGGACGCTGTGGGGAGTGACCTTGGCCATCGTCCCCCATCTCCCAGACCTGCCTGGTCCACAGGGACCCATCCTCCTGATAAATCACCCTTCCCTCCTCCCCTCAATTAGTTATAGACGGTGGAGGTTGGGATCATTGCCTTTACCTCTCACCCCTGCAACTGGGGGTGATGCTGGTTTACTCGGTGCTTTTCTCTTGGGGCGGGGATGACTCAGGCTGGGCCTTCCCAGGATACTTTTTCCAAGTGTTGTCATGTAGCCGCACCCAAATCTCGTGGATTATTTGGTAATTAATTTATGGATTTTTAAAACTGCAGTATTCCCCCTTTATTGTGAGCCAGGGACTCAGTCAGGGTTGCTGAGAGGGAGAGGAAACATGTCAGAGCACTTCAGCTTTTGCAACACAGCCTTGTTTCTCTCTCAGTAAAAGTTGTGAGGGGATGCTGGGATAGAGCAACAGGTTGGACGCTTGCCTTGCAACCATGAGGCCCAGGGATAGAATACTGAACCTGGCCCTTGCAAAGCCCACATGCTGAACTCTGGTGCTGCCTCCCATGCAGGAGGCCCCCAGTTCAGTTCCTGCCCTGCACAGCCCCCGCCCACCTGTGTGGAATGAAACTATGTCAAAAACTGATGATGTACAACTATGAAGACTGCTCTGGGCCCTCCCCCTTCTCTCTGTCTGTCCCTCTCTGTCTCAAAAACAATAAAGTAAATCTTAAAAAAAAAAAAAATCTTCAAATACAAAGTGTTATTATTTGTAGCTGCAAAAGCCAGGGACAAGAACATTGTTCATGTAAATGTTCAATGTATTTTTGGAAGTTGGGTACATTAAAAGGCACGTGTATTTATATTTAAAGCCAACTGGCCTCAAAGTGAGAAATCTCTGCCTCTGGGCTTGTTTTCTAATGTGTATTGCCACTAAGTGCAACTGGTAGCGAATTTTAAATGGTCGTATTCATAGCAAAAGCATTAGTTATAACAGTTGCGCTATTGAGCACAGAACAATGCTGACATTGTGCCTTTTTTTTTTTTTTTTTTTAATAAAAAACATATGGGGCTCCTGCTGGGGCAGTTGCGGATTCTAACATTATGCTTTGAACACTGGGCGGGGCCTCGGCTCCCAGGTCCTCAGCCTAGCAGGGTAGCTTGCTTCCAGGCGGGTTCTGGATGGAATTGACTTACTTTCTACAGACTTACGGTTTCAGAAACAGCCTGCAAGACGCGTTCTGGATGGAATCTAATGTCTTACTTTTGCCCTGCACAGTCCTCATCACACTCTCCCATTGTGATATTCTCAGAAACACACTTAACGGGGTCCAGTAGGCCAGTGGAAATTGTGCATTTCCGACAAAGCACTACCAGGCATGGGCTTGGGGAGCAGCGTCTGCCGTTGTGCCATTCAACTGCACTTTGGTTCTGTGCTGGGGTTTTCCATGGGGAGAGATGAGGCTTCCGTGCTTGTCCCTAGCAGATCGGGGGAGCCAGCAAAGTAGGGCCACACCTCCTACGTCCGTCCTTTCATCTTGCTTCTGTCTCCTTCCTGCCCCACTTTATCCCCACTGTTATGC
Organism: Craseonycteris thonglongyai; assembly: GCA_004027555.1. NCBI lineage: Eukaryota > Metazoa > Chordata > Mammalia > Chiroptera > Craseonycteridae > Craseonycteris > Craseonycteris thonglongyai. The sequence continues at coordinate 69,597 of PVKE010003123.1, read as the reverse complement.
CTTCAGAGGCCAAGACTGAGCACACCACAGGTTTTCCGTATTGGCACCACAGCCTTTAGGAGGGTCCAGAAGCCGGGTAATTCCACCCTCTAGGACACCGCCAGCAGAGGGCACTGTCCTCCTTACGATGACAGGTGCCACCTACGCTCGGCCACCGGCAGCCTCCCCCGCTACCAGGCCCTCTGGGCGCGCCACCGGTACTTCCTAGCCCCGCAGAGCAGTGTCCCTGCTGGACCTGAAGGCTTTTAGCTTCCGTCGGAACGCAGTGCTATCCAGGCAGCCCGGGGAGGGCTGGCTCGCTTCCCTTTGCTGTTGGTTAATGAGAAGAGGGGAGGAGAGAAGCGGGGCTCTTTACCCAAAAGAGCTTGCCTTAGTTCCCCAGCGTGGAACAGAGAGCCCCACGGGCCTGTTGCGGTTTCTGCCCCCACCTCCCGAAGCCGCCTGCGCCCCTGCCCCCGCTACCAGCCGCGGTGCCCCCCGGCTCGGCGGAGGCCGGCTGCTCCGGGGATTGTTGCTGGGCAACAGGCAGCCTGGCGCTAGCCTCCCCCGCTCGCCTCAGCCCGCCCCCACAGCTGCTCCTAATATGGGTGTAATTCGTGTACTTTTTACCTTTAGACTGCAAATTGGAAACGGAGGAGGGAAGCAATGTTCCGCGTGCCCCAAACCCACGCGCGATCTGCCTTGGACAGCCTGCTCCGCACGCCACGTACCTCCGCCAGCTGCTGGCAGCCCCTCACAGCGACAAATTGCAGCGCTGTTCATTCACTTGTAAATCAGAAGCCTAAGAGAGAATTTAAGTCAACAATGACTGAGAACCGCGGAGAGGAAAGGAGAGGTGAAAGAGGAGTCTGGGGGTGGGGGTGACAATTGCTTGGAAGCAGCTCTCCCAACCACCCCCTCAGTTCTACTGTCACACCCAGCTTACAGGTCACGATGGGTGTCTCTGAAGTTTAAATCAGCATCCTCCTCCTACTAGGAGGACTTTTCTTTCCCCCCTCTGGAGGGGAGGTCTGCACAAACCTATCCTTCTTTCTGTCCCTTCCTTCCTCTTTCCTGCAGTCACACCCGAGGCCACCTCTGCTGCAGGGTTCAAGTCCAGAGGTGTGGCAGTTCTGGAATGGCGAGGCCAGGACCGAGGTTCAAAGCAAAAAGCTATCTGGAGAGCAATAGAGACTATTCATGCAAACATTTAAAAGAAAGGTCAAATAATTTGTTCCAGAAGGGCAAAAAAAAAAGGGGGGGAGTCTCTGTGTCCTGGGTGGGCCTAGCTTTATGACTGTGGTGAGGGGTGAATGACAGTTGTTTAGGTCCTGCAGGTGAGAGTGAGGATTCTAGAAGAATGTGAATTAAGAAAGACATTGTTATATCTGAACTAAAGTGATATTACATACAGAATATAGAAAAGTTTTCCTTTTGTGGGAATATGTATTTTTCCTATGCATACAATTAGCATGGTAGAAGAATGGTGATCTTGTAAAGCAAAGCCACGGTTAGAGCTGTTTGGTTTTGGAATGCAGCCAGATACCCCAGGGGGACCAACTCAGCACCTCTGGGAATATTTCAGGTTGGTATTGCAGCTCACCAAGTGCGCTACCTACTCATTACCTGTGCTCTCTCCGCACAGCCTGTAGGATAGGAACTGCCAGTCTTCTGTCCCATAGAAAAGGGAATTGGAGCTTGGAGAAATGGGTGACTCGTCTAAGGTCATTAAATGAGCAAAGGGCTGAGATTGAGATCACCTTGGTTTTCTGCAACAGGACATGTAATGGGAAGAGCACAGGATGCCATCCAGACTCTGACACTTATAGCTGTGAGGCCCCGACAAGTTATAGGCTTCGCTTTCCTCACTTTAGAAGCAAGATTCAAACAGTACATACATTATAAGGTTGTGCTTAATACCTGCTCAGTGTGTAGAACCATACCTGGCACTTAATACACATAGGTCATAGATGCATTACCCACACTGTGGTCTCCATTAGGTAAGTGAGATGTGCTCAAGACCTCCAACTTCCACTGAAGGAAATGTAAAACTTTATTTAAAAACATGTTCTGGGGAAAGCTGGGATGGCTCAGCGGGTTAAGTGCTCGCTTTGAAGCCCCGGGGACCGAGGATCGAATCCCGGCCCCGGCCCATGCGGACCCACATGCTGAACTGGGGTGTGCCCCCAGTTCAGTTCTTGCCAGGACCTATGTGGGAGGCTCCCGACCCAGTTCCTGCCCTGCGCAGCCCTGTGCCTACCTGTGGAGTGAAACTATATGGAAAAACTAATGTCAACTATGGAGACTGCTCTGGGCCCTCTCCCTTCTCTCTGTATCTGTTTGTCTCTGTCAAAAATCAATAAAATAAATCTATAAAAAACAAAAAAAACAAAACAACATGTTCTGGATATGACTTAAACATATCTACACCAACAATTAACTTCTCCCTCATTAAAAGGAGTGATTCTCTTCCGTGCTCCATTTCTAACCAGCAATTGCCTTATCTTATAAACTATTAATTGTGTATGTCAGTTGTTGGAAATATCCTCCCACATGTGTACCTCCTGCTGGGCAATAAATGGTTCTTGAAAACTTCTGATAGCACATCAAACTATAATTTTCTACTGACTTACCTTACAGTTTCAGAAACTCTTGTCCTGCAAGTAAAAAGCAATGGTTTCTAACACCCAAGTTTTAGGTTTATTGACCTTAAACTGTTGCCAAATGTTTTATCACACTTGGAAGGGTCACAAATACTCTTTTGAAACACAAAGATTCTCTTGTGGTGGTTCAAACAACCCTTCACTGATTTAAGTATGCAATAAACATTAGTTAGTGTTATTACTACTTTGCTGGTTTAGTTCTTGATCTTTCTCAGAGTAGGTCATACCTGTGTGACCTTTGTTACCCTGTCTCAGTCAAGCCACGCTTTTGTCATGAAAAATCTCTAATATTTTATTCTGTTTTCTAAACCTTCAGCTACTCAGACTGCTATAATTTTTGCCTCCCACAATTTTCTTGCAGAGGTAGAAGATTTAATTTGCATTTTAAAATAATTTATATAGCTTGGCTAGAGTTCCAGGCAAGGAAGGTGGGGATAGGTCAGCTCAGAGCTTATTTATCTATAGTTTTTGGCTACCATATCCGTATCTGGTTGATTCCTTTTATTTTGCAGAGAAATCCAAACTCTTTAAATAATAGAATGTTTGGAAGTGGTGGAAGAAAGATGAGAAAAGAAGAAATTAAATAGATAAAAAGAGAAGAAGAGAAAAATATAGCAACAAGAGCTCTAGAAGCTTTAAGGGAAGGACATCATCACACAAAGAGGAACAAAATGGGAGACTTTATTTCACTGCTTAAATCAAAACATTCCATTAAGGGCTGCCTTAAATAATTTCAGAGTCTTCACTCTATACATATTATATAATATATAATAAATATATAATATATAGAGAGATCCTCACTACTCTGTGTTATTTAATAACATGCAAACACAATCTGCAAAAGTAGAGCATTACCATCATATGATATAAAAAAAGTTTGTTTGAGCAAATAGATTCTACATCTTTAAAACTGAAAAAACAAAACAAAACAAAAAACAGAAAGAGTCATTATCATTACATTGTGTTGAACCTGGGAAATCTTGGCAATACCTACAAACCTTCTCAATTATATATAGGAACAAAGGTCCAGTTACTCCTCTTTAAGGTCACTGAGCACAGAGATTCTGCCTTTTCTATTTTCGAATAAATCATTTGCTTTTGATGGTTTTTAAAAATGAATTATCAGTACTTTCTAATTGTACAGACTTTCATATAAAATAGTTGGTCCTTAATTGTATTCATTACTATTTTACAAATCATTTTTCTTTTTGTTTCATATTTATTTATTTATTTGAGAGAGAGAAGTGGAGAGGGCCCAGAGCAGTCTCCATAGTTGTACATCACTAATTGTGACATGGTTTCATTCCACACAGGTAGATGTTCCCACAGGGTGGGAACCCAACCCGGGGCCTCCTTCATGGGAGGTGAGAACCTTTGCCAGGGAGCCATCTAGGCAGTTACCAATTGTGCTGCAGTTTGGCATATGGGGTTGCACAGGCTGGAGCCTGGATTTGATCCCTGGACCTCACGATTGCAAGGCAAACGCTCAACCACTGAGCTATCCTGGCATCCCCAAACCAGTTATTTTTCTGGTGTAATGCTATGACATTTTTTTTTTTTAACAGTAGCTAAACTGAATATTCACCTACTGCACTGAAAGGCTTAGCCAGATCTGAAAACCACAGATTCAGAAACATGGCACAATGGTGCAATTCACAAGCAAGTCACATTTTAAAAAATAAATATTCATGCCAAATCAAAACATGTTTACATTTCACCATAAAGACAACCACAAATAATAGTATTTGCCCAAATGTCTCTTCTCTTCTTGTTAAATCACCTTTACTCCCAAGATGCACTTGTTTCCTAATATCACAGTACAGTTCAAATTAATTACATTCATAATGGTCATCTTCTCTATTTAAGACTTTAGAATCTTGATTGCCTAAAATGAGGTAGACAGACATTTAAGGGTTTTGTTGGTTTGGACTAATTTCCTTTAGATCTTGATCATCTTTTTTTTAATAGAATTCCAAAAACAGTTAGCAAAAGATTGAAAATGTTGGGGCATTTTGCCTAAAACTGGAAAAAATGTAATTTCAAAAGGTTACTATGAAAGTTATTTTACCTCATTTCAATTTAAAAACAGGATAAAAGCATCAAATTACAAAACCACTGGTATCTTAAAGCTGACAACCATCCAACATCACACAACATGTAGAGGCCCTTGCAACTAGTTCTGGCTTGGGAGTGTATAGATGCAGAGGCACTGGGTTAACGCATTCAGGGACCAGACCAGCTGCTGCCCCTTAACCTTTGATTCTAAATTTCAAGTCTCCTTCCAAGTTCAAGCCTGAATTCTGGAGTTCTTCGTGGGAGGCTCTCGGTGATATCTGGAATCCCATCTCTGGAAGCTGATCTAGCTTCAGACAGAAGCTAGAGGTGTGGCCCACCTGGGTAAGACAGGCTGCAAGGGGCAAAGTTGGAAACTGGATGGATCTGAAGGTGTTGGGTCGCCATCTTGGGAAGGGTTAGACCGTGAGGGGCAGGCCCGGTAGCCTCAACCACATTGTAGCTTCGGGGACTGTCAGGTTGTAGGGGGCAGGCTGGGCATTAGGCCAGCGAAAGGCCCCGAAGTGTGTCGCCGAGAGACTTCTGAAAAGGAAGGCAGGCCGCTTCGAACCTTTGTCTTTTTGCGAGGAGCTAAGGGCGATGCACCCAAGAACTTGCTGAAGGAGCCCGACTTCCGCAAGCCTCGTGCCAGGTCCTGGAGCACCAGGTCGTCGGCCAGAACGCCCAGAAACGCGCTGGTGGTGGAACTGAGGATAGTGGCAGCCACCTGCACTGGGCGCCGCGCGGCTAGGCTGCCGCTGCCGCCAGCGATAGCATCCGGGTCAGGAGGGCCTTCCAGGCGGGGGTCGCCCAGGAGGCGGCGCAGCGCGTACGAGGCGCCTGCGGGCAGGTACTGGTAGGCGCGCCGCCCGCTGTGGTCACGCACTTGCACCTGCGCACCCAGGCCCACCAGCAGCACGGCGGCGTCCTCACGGCCGTGCAGCGCGGCCAGGTGCAGCGGCGTGTAGCCGCCGTGGGAGCGCGCGTTCACGTCGACGGGTGCGCCCCCGCGCCGCGCGACCTCCACCAGCTGCAGCGCCATCTCGCGGTCGCCACTCTTGGCGGCCCAATGCAGGGCCGTGAAGCCCGACATGAAGTCGCGCTTGGCCGCCAGGCCGCGGTCGCGCAGCAGCAGCCCGTGAAGCTGGTGGGTCCAGCGGCCAGCGGCCGCCCGCACGAGCCACTCGTGCTCGGCCGGCTCCAGGGGCACGGGGGTGGGCGGCGGCGCGGGGGGCACCTCCTCTGTGTCGGGGCTTAGCAGGCGCGGGCCGGCGCGGGACAGGCGCCTCAGGTGCGGGGAGCGGCCCGGGCCCGGGCCCAGTCCTGGCTCCTCTACCGAGAGCCGCCGCCGCAGCAGCGGCGAGCCCCGTGGGCTTGGCTCTTCCGACAGCTGCCGCCGCAGGCCCAGCTCCTCGGTCCGGATCCGAAACGCCGCGGGGCTCGGGACGCAGCGCACCGGCAGCATGCAGGGCTTGGGCGGCCCCGTCGTCGCCCCAGGCTCGGATGCCGGGCCCGGCACCCCGGGGTGGGGCAAGGCCGCCTCCGACGGTGCCCTAGACGGCGGGGCCACGTCCGCAGAGCGCTCGCCGGCGGGCAGGGCCCGCTCGGAGCCTGGAAGCCGGGGGTCGGGGAGCACCCTGGACTTGTGGGTCGGGCCGAACCCCGGCTCCCCAGCTGGTTGAGTGGGTTCAGAGGCCGGAGCCCCGGGGCTATTCTGTGGCCCTGGTGGCGGGGCCGGGTCCTCGGGTGCTTCCGACGGCCGCTGCGCTGAGGCCCTGGCCGGAGCCCCGGCGGCAGCCGTTTCCCCGTGTGAGACGGAAGGGATCTTCGATGGCGGGAACGGGGCCCCAGGGGAGCTGGGGTCGCCGGAGGGTGGGGGCTCCGGTGCGTCCCGGGGCCTAGGCTTCTTCCTCAGCACCACGAACTTGACGCCGTCGAAGTCCTTCACCACCGCCACGTCGTTGATGAACTGCTTGAAGCGGTCCCTGCGGGCGGCGCGGCCGCGCGGGTCGCCGGCATCCAGCAGCGGCTTGAAGCGGCTCAGCAGCTCCGAGCTGCGCACCTTTCCGCCGTGCTCCTGCAGGAAGCCCAGCACCGCCGCCTGGCTCACCCCTGCGGCCGCAGCGGCCGCGGCCGCGGCCAGCGCCATGGCCGCCCGCTCCCGCCGGGCCTCGGGGCCCCGCCGCTGGAGCAGGTGGACGTGGCGGCGCCCGCTGGGACGCGCCGGAGCGGAGGTTCCGGGAGCACGTCCTCCTGAGTCAGGCTCACCTGAGTGTCCCCGAAGCTGGACCTCGGTCACGCCCGCGCGGCGGGGCTGGGGTGCTTCCGGGAGGAGCGCGCGGGGGGCCGCGGCGCTCGCCCACCGCCGCCGCCCCGCCGGGCCCCGTCTTCGGGATAGGTTTCTGCCTTTAGGTTCTGTCCAATGGGCTCCGGGCTCCATCCCCCGCGATCGGTGCTCGCCTTACAGGTGACAGCTGCCACTAGGGCCCTGGGGGAGCGGAAATTCTCTACCACCGCCCCCAGCCCGGGAATTAAAGGCGCAGTGCCATGCCTTCAGCTCGGCGCCTGTTGCTAGGTGGGTGTGTTTCCCGGGGAGGCGGCGGCCAACCTGCCAGGCTGGGATTTTCATTCCTTGAAGAATTACTTAACCACCACAAAAATACTTGGCGATTACTTAAAAGCAATCATTTTTTTAAAAAAAGACCGTCAGTACCTCTCCAATAGTCTATTGCTTTTCATACTGGCTTCATGCAATACTCAGCAATGACAATTAATTCTCTGTAGGTGGCAATGTATGTTACCCCACCGAGATTTGAAAGAGACTTTTAGAAAGCAATACTCTCATGATAAAAGAATACATTTTCACATCAGATTTTGGGAATGAAAAAAAGGAAAAACATACAGAAAAACCCCCCCACAAAAAACACTTGAAATCACCACTAACATTTTGAAATATTTTTCTTCACTCCCTCCCTCCATACATGTGTATACATACATGTTTATGCTTTCTTTAAAATAATGCAAAATTGGGATCATGCTATATTTTAAAAACTTAATTTAACCCACAGATATTTGTTGAGCACTTAGTTTGTGCCAGCACCTTTTTAAGCTGTGATACATCAGTAAGATGAAGACCCCTGACCTAGTGGAATTCACATAGTGGGAGCAGGGGCAGAAGTAATATGGTGAATCTGAAAATTGTATAATATGCATACTTACGGAAACTATAAAGCAGAGTAAAACAGGAGGGGCAGGTTGCAATTTTGAACCTTGTGTTCAGGTTAGGATTCATTGTAAAGGTTAAAATTAAGGAAGGACTTGCGGTGATCAAGGAGTTATGTAGTTAGGTGGAAGAAGGGACTGCCAGGGCAAAAGTGGAATCAATGTCCTTATTTACAAACAAAATACCACCAATATGTAGCCAGAAATACCATACTGCATTACTGTACTTAGACAGAGCAAGACTGAAGCCAAAACTCCGCACCTGAATCCTACCTCTTCCTTGGGCTGCTTGCTAGACCTCTCTGTTTCTCAGTTTTCTCATCTGTAAAGGGGGGTGGTGGTGATATTAATAGCACTTATCTCATAGGGTAAGTACTATTGTGAGGATAGAGTGAGAAAATAAGCATAGAATGCTTAAAACAATGCTTGGTTCACAGTAAACATTCCAATTATTTTTAGTAGTGTAGCTACTATTATTACTACTCTTTGAAGAGAAAAAGAGAACAATAAAATGTGAAAGTTCCCCTTTTCCCCAGTTTCATCCCCCAGAAGCCATTTCTGTCTTCAGGCTTGTTTCCAGAGTGCACATGGCAAAATCTTTCTTCCCCTCAGTTTATATGATGTTGTAAGCATTTCCCCCAATGACGATAACTATTCTTTAAAAATAAATGGTTTTTAATGATAGCATCACATAAATGTATTACACTTTGTTTTCTTATAGTGGATAGTCTATAATGTTCCTATTTTAATTCTTATGAGTGATGCCACTTATATATAGAACTTTGTATACATTTTTAAATGAATTCCTTAGGATAGACTCCTACAATTAGAATTACTGGGCCATGGGGAAGCCGGGATGGCTCAGTGGGTTAGGTGCTCACTTTGCAGCCCCGGGGACGGAGGATCAAATCCCGGCCCCAGCCCGTGTGGACCCACATGCTGAGCTGGGGAGTGCCCCCAGTTCAGTTCTCACCCGGGTGGACCCGGCCCAGTTCCTGCCCTGTGCAGCCCCGCCCACCTGTGAAATGAAACTATGTGGAGGGACCAATGATGTACGACTACGGAGACTGTTCTGGGCCCTCCCCCTTCTCTCTGTCTCTGACTCTGTATCTCTCTCTCTGTCAAAAACAATAAATAAATCTTAAAAAAATAAATAAAAAAAGAATTACTGGACCAAAACGAATTATTTCTAAATATTTATTTATTTATTTATTTTTGACAGAGAGAGAGAGAGAGAGAGAGAGAGAGAGATACAGAGACAGAGAGAGAACTGAACTGGGGGAGCTCCCAGTTCAGCACATGGTTCCGCATGGGCTGGGGCCAGGATCCGATCCCCCGTCCCTGGGGCTGCAAAGTGAGCACTCAACCCACTGAGCCATGCCGGCTTCCCCAGGAATTATTTTTAAAACTCTTGAAACTTATTGCTAAGTTGTTTTCCAGAAAAATTACAGCCCCTTTAAAGTACCTTGTCTTTTGTCACTGGCATTGAGTAGTATCTTTTAATTTGTCAATTTGAAAGGAAAAAACAAACAAACTGTATCTTATTCTAATCTTCATTTATTTTATTACTAATGAAGTTACCGGTAAGCATTTTTTCTTTTACTTATTGTCTATTTGGATTTGTTCTCTTGTGAATTGCCTTTTTCCCCTTTACCCATTTACTAGTAATATTTTCTTGTGGATCCGTAGTTACTAATCCTTCATTATATACATTGTAAATATTTTCCCTGCTCATCATGTGTCTTTTAATTTTGTTTTCTGGTGACACTTTCATTTTTAAGCAACTAGTTTTTAATTGTCAATATTGTATCCTTGTAGCTTAAGGATGTAAATGCAAAATAAAGTACTGCTGCCATTTAAAGAAGAACTTTTAGGATCAATTTAACCCTGTAGTACTAAGCAATCTACACTGAAAGTCCTAAAGTTTTTAACACACAATGAAAGCTGTAATCAGGAGGAGAACTTGGTTCCCAGTCACTGCAGACTGTTCCTGATGGGCTGACTCTGACAGTCCACTAGCTGCTGCTGAAGAGATCATCAAGGCATGGAACAGATAGGTGTCTTGATAAATGCAGGCTGCGTCAGTGTGTCTGTTGATGACCACATATGGAATTACTAGTGCACCACTTGCTAGATATTGCAAAACAAATATTCCAGTACAAATGAAATTTAAAGAAATATTTCCATTGTTTTTCCAAAGAAGTTAACCCCACTCCTAACAACAACAAAAAAGATGTAACCAGCTATTATTTCTGTCTAATTTTTACCTCTTTTAAAAGCCCAGCTCAGTTCCCATTCCTGTAAAGTGTTTTGCACCTGCCTCAGGTGTGTCACCCTCTTCAGTTCTTCTGTAACTTATTTCAGCAAACATCTACTGATTATCTTTGGGTGCAAGGCGGTGAGCCAGGTACCCTGAGAAGAAGATACCTGGCTTTGAAGAACTTACCATTCAGTGAAGGATGGAAAAACATAATTATGTTACATGTCCAAATGAAACAAATGCTTCCTGCACTTACCAGTGGGTCCCTTTTAAGAGAGGCTCCTGGGGTAGTCTTCAAGAAGCAGGTAATGGGAACAGGATAGGCAAGGAAGTTGGACTGTGAAGGCTGAGCTGACTTCAGTGTAAGCAGTGTCTAGTGTGTTTTCAGCTTAGGGTATGTGTCAGATACAGAAGAAGATCATGTTGGAAAAGTAATCTACGGTCATGGATGGTGGACCTTAAATGCTAGTTTGTACTTTATTCTGTTTGCAGGAGGATGCCATTTTAGAAGCTTTCTTGTTTTTCCTTTTCAAAAAATAGCTTTAGTTATTTTCTGATTATAAAATTTAAAATGATGTTTTCCCAATTCTCAATCATTTCCAAACTATAAAAGAATGTATCACATGTTAGAGAACCACTCTTAATATTTTTGGTTTATTCTGTGAAATACACACACACACACACACACACACACACAGCCACACTTACTGATCTATACAGATGGAATGAGACCACACATTGGTATATACATAGCCCATCTTCTTTACTTCCTGTGGTAGCCAGTGCTGGTGTGGTGAGTGGATGGGGGCGGGGACCCTGGAGGAGCTGATGGCAGGGTCCCTGTGAAAGTGGCAGGGTCATCAAGCTAGGGCAATCGGGGCAGAATGACAGGGACAGATGCCAAAGATGGTTCAGAAACAGAGCTGGCATTGTATTGCCTGTTTTCATTTAAAAAATCACATTTCACTCATTACAATGTTCATTTAAACAGCCACTTTTTAGATTTTATTTTCTTAGCATTTGCAGGACAAATTGCTGGGTCCCTCTGAAAAATTCTTTCCACAGTCTCATGGGCAATGGAGCCTCAACCAACTTGAAATTTTGTTACTGCCCTTTCTCTCTGAGGGGAGAAGATTTTCCTGATCAAAATCATTATTGGGGGCAGCCGGGATGGCTCAGTGGGTTGAGCGCTCACTTTGCAGCCCTGGGGACTGAGGATTGAATCCCAGCCCTGGCCTGTGCAAACTCATATGCTGATCTGGGGAGTGCCCCCAGTTTGGTTCTCACTGGGGTGAGACCCTGGCCCAGTTCCTGACCTGTGCAGCACTGCGCCCACCTGTGGAATGAAACTATGTGGAAAAACCAATGATGTGTAGCTGTGGAGACTGTTCTGGGCCCTCCCCCTTCTCTCTGTCTCTGTACTCTCTCTCTCTCTCTTGAAAACAATAAAAGTAAATCTTAAAAAAAAGTCATTATTGATTTATGTGGTTTCAACTCATTCTAACTGTGATCACTAAGTATAGACAAGGGATTAAATACTGATTGAAAAGCAATTGATGGTACAGGCAAAAGTCATTGGCAGCGCTCAACAGGCTTCAGGCTCTGAGTTATACAAAGAAATGTGCCCCAGGTCATAGTTAACAACTGGCTGAGCACAAGCTCAAACTCCAGGCTGATTCCAAAGCATGTGTTCATGTACCCTGTAAAATTAGATCACCAGCTACTTAAAATTGATGTTCTGACATTTACTACTTAAAGGGAAATAATAATAAAGGGAAAAACTTCTCAAATCAAAATCTAGCTTAAATCTTTATACTTGTGCATCTGAACATACTCTGCTTTAATATTTTCAGTGATTAGTTTATAGTTTGAGTGAACATTAGGGCGAGAATGCCAATGTCATTCAGTTCCCCAGGATGTTTTTAAATTGTGGTACACTGCTGCCACTGGGGCCATTAAATCAAACTTCCAGTGACCAGCAGTTTGCCTGTAAACAGTAGGAAAATAAGCCATAAATGTGCATGTAAAGCAAGGTAAAGCCTATAGTGTGTCTTGAACAGGGGAGAAAGCAATGGGAAGGCCATTTGTCCCTAGCTCAGTATCTTAAATTTGGAGGTGGTCAGGGTAGAAGGCACTTCGTATTTTTTAAAAAAGATTTATTTTATTGTTTTTGACAGAGATAGGGAGAGACAGAGAGAAGGGGGAGGGCCCAGAGCAGTCTCCGTAGTTGTACATCATCAGTTTTCGACATGGTTTTGTTCCACACAGGTGGGTGGGGGTTGCACAGGACGGGAACCAGACCACGGGCCTCTTGTATGGGAGACATGCCCCTGTGAGCTGGGGGCTGAACCAGGTGTCTCCCACATGGAAAGTTCACCCTGGTGAGAACCAAACTGGGGCCACACCCCAGTTCAGCATATGGGTCCACATGGGCTGGGACCAGGACTCGATCCTCAGACCCCAGGGCTGCAAAGTGAGTGCTTAACCCACTGAGCTGTCCTGGCTTCCCCACTTTGTATTTTTTAAAGCCACATTATTTAATAGAAAATGAAAAACCCTCCATAACTTGTATTATATTATGTCACATTGCACTGCCTCTTCCACCCCCATGAACCCCACAGAGTGCCACAGTGGGTGCTTTCAGTTGGTGATTGTCTTGTCCCTGTCATGGCAGCATGAATAGGCTTCTTCCATTGGTCTTAGTTCACCACACTTGTCCTCCTCTGCCCCTGTCACCAACACATTGTCATCAGTAAAGAAACCTGTCTGGGACCCCAGTAGGCAGGAACTCCAGGGACAGGAGGGGGTTGGGCTGTAAAGGGACTTTGACCTCATGCCTAATTTTGCAGCCACGACTTCCTGGAACGAGTTATGTTTTGTGCCCGTTTACCAGCCCAGGGGAAACAAGAAGGTCCTCTTTCTCCTGCCTGTGACTTTTCTAAGCCCAGTTCTTTCCAAGGTAAAAGGAACTTTATTTCTAAATCTTAGTGACAAATGTCATATTCTTTGCCTCTGTTGTAAACTGAGTTTTTATATCTGTGATTGACTTTGCAGGCCACTTATCTGATTCCTCAGACTTGCCTGCTAGGTAGGAAACCAGCAGGCCTGGCCCATGGAGGCTAGGAAAGCTGTGTCCTGGCTAGGAGTGAATTGGGAGCAGATGTTGCCCTGGGCTACCTTTAGTCATCCCGTCTTGGCCGTTTTTATTATTATTATTATTTTTTTTTTTTTTAAGATTTATTTTTATTGTTTGACAGTGGAAGACAGAGAGAAGGGGGAGGGCCCAGAGCAGTCTCCATAGTGGACATCATCAGTTTCTTGTACATAGTTTCATTCCACACAGGTAGATGTGGAGCTGCACAGGGTGGGAGCCGGGACAGGAGCCTTCCACATGAGAAGCCCGCCCCAGTTCAGCATAGGGGTCTGCGCAGGCTGGGGCCGAGACCTGGATTTGATCCCCGGACCCCACAGCCTCAAAGCAAGTGCTTAACCCACTGAGCCATCCCGGCTTCCCCCAGTTTTATTTTTAATTTTTTGATTTATTTTATTAATTTTTGACAGAGAGAAATAGAGACAGAGAAAGACAGAGAAAAGGGGGAGGGCCCAGAGCAGTCTCCATAGTTGACATTAGTTTTCCATATAGTTTCACTCCACAGGTGGGCACAGGGCTGTGCAGGGCAGGAACTGGGCCAGGAGCCTCCCACATAGGTCCTGGCAAGAACTGAACTGGGGGCACACCCCAGTTCAGCATATGGGTCTGCCTGGGCCGGGGCCGGGATTCGATCCTTGGTCCCCAGGGCTTCAAAGCGAGCGCTTAACCCACTGAGCCATCCCAGCTTTCCCAACCCAGTTTTATTTTTATAGATAAGTTTTGACTTCAAAGATTCTTCTTTATGGGGAGGAGGGGGTTGTCAAATATATGGTGATGGAAAGAGAACTGTGTGTGGTGAGCACATAATGCAATACACAGATGATGTACTAAAGAATTGTACCCTGGAACCTATGTAATTTTTACCAACCAATGTCACCCCAATACATTTAACAATTAATAAAAAATAAAGTATATCCACATTCACACACACACAAAAGATTCTTCTCCAACAAGAGGGACGTGTTGGGGCTTTGTTCTCCTTTCACATGGGTTGGTGTCTGAATTAGGAGAGCTTAGTTTGAGAGGCCCACAAAGTGCTAGTTTAACCATTTCCTTCATTCTAAAGTGGAATCCCTACTTGGGTCAAGGTAGACAAATCAGCAACCCAAAGGCTAGACTTTCATTATGTTATGTAATAACCCATTGAGAGGGGTTGGGAGATGACAGCACCACATGTCTGGAAGTGTGAGGTCTACCAAGAGCATCTGGCTTTAAAGGTGGATAAGTAGAAATAGCTTCACTCTTCCCTGAACTCCTGTTTACTAGTTCACCATGGCTAACTTGCCTTTCCTTTAGCAACATGGAGAGAGGTAGAAAGAACCCTTAGACAGAGGATGCCGTGGTAGCTCAGCGGTTGAGTGCTTGTCTTGTAATCGACGTCCAGGACTTGATTCCCAGCCTCAGCCCGTGCAAACCCATGTGCTGAACTGCAGCGCAACTGGAAACTGCCGGGATGGCTCAGGGATGAAGGTTCTCACCTCCCATGCGGGAGGCCCCTGGTTTGGTTCCTGCCCTATAGTCCCCATATCCACCTGTGTGGAATGAAACCATGTCACAACTAATAATGCATAACTAGGAAGACTGCTCTGGGTGCTCTCTCTCTCCCCTCTCAAAAAACAATTAGTTAATTAATTAATTAAAAAAAAAGAAGAATCCTTAGACACCAACTTCAGCTTCCTATTCAGTGATTCTGAGAGCACATTAACAGAGCTCAAAATGAAATCATTTGCAGTAAGTTTCACTAAAAGACTGAAGAGTTGTATGTTGGTTGCGGCCCTCCCTTCTAGAGGGAATGTGTTGGGAGAAGAGCCAAGCTGAGGTTTGTGTGGTTGGGGCAATGGCATGAGGTGGGCGGAAAGGTGGGGAAGCAGCCGAAGGGCTAGTTCCAGGTCCGCAGATCTGCTTGCTTGTCACTTTGAGACCATCACCCAAGTAAATAAAAAAGTTTTATTAACAGCCCTCAGGGCAATAATTTGTGACATTAAACAATGAGCAAGAAACAGGAAGAAGAATTCTGCTTCTGAGATGCGAGGGTGTGGGGAAGAAGTCCTTAACAATGCCGGTTTGCCTTCCCTGACTAAGCATCAGTGACACATGAGCAGTATGAAACGCAGACAAGGTTGATGGACGTCTCCTTTCAGCTACCTGGCCTCAAGTTCGCAGGAGCAAGATGCGGCGTCCTCATTAGCTGAGGTACAGTTATATATGTTCAGTAAGTACTGACGATGATGGAATAGCAACAATTTGTCACCAAATAGTCACTGTCATTACTTTGATTATTCTTTTTCAGAATGGGGTCACATCACTGGTGATTCCTACCCTCTATGTTATGAAACAATGCCAGATAGAATGGCCGGGGTCAGAGCAAGGGACGAAAACACAGAGCTCCCTGGGGCGCCCGGGCAGTCTCTACACCACACCGTCCAGGGCTTCTGTCACAGTGGAGAGAGGCTGGAGGCGGCCGCTTGGCTCGCTATGTGTGCCACCTCGTTCTTCCTCTCTTCCTCCTTCTCCAATCTTTCCCTCCTTTAACAACGATGACAGAATTTCCTAGGCAAAATAATCCTTTCTTTTTTGACTGGAAAATTTTGTCAAAATGTCACAATGTTCTAATGTCCTCCGAGCTCAACATAACTGGGCCTTAGAAACTTTCCAGGGAGAGACAATAAGACCACAGTCTGCACAGAGCCTTCTGTGTGTCTGTGACAGTGGAGACAAAAACAAGCATGCTAATGTTGTTGCTTAGGGTTGGGCTTTCTTGCTGCTGCTTCTTCGTGGTAGTTTTTCACTCTGCAGTCTCAGTTTTTAAAGAATATTGTTTATGTCTCCATTAAAAGAAATTGTTTATGCCTCAAAATGAACAAATCCTGTGTCCTGTTTGTCATTTTCCATCCAGAAGGTGTAGTGGGTTGAATGGTGACCCCTCAAAAGATATGTCTGTATCCCAGAACTTGTGAATGTGACCTTATTTGAAAAAAGGATCTTGGCAGGTGTGATTAATTTCAGGGTCTTAAAATGAGCAAAGCTTGGATTATCCAGGTGGGTGCTAAATCCAATGACAAGTGTTCTTATAAGTAACAGAAGAGGATAAGATACAGAAAAGAAGAAGCCACGGGGAGATGGAGGCACAGATTGGAGCGATGCAGTCAAGGAAGCCAAGGAACACCGGGAGCCCCAGAAGCTGGAAGGGGCAGGAGGAGCCCTCCCCCAGAGCCCTTGCGTGGGAGTGGGGGTGCAATCTGCTGACACCTTGATTGTGGACTTCTGGCCTCCAGGACTGTGAGCGAACACATTTCTGCTGTTTCAAGCCACCCAGTGTGTGGAAACTGGGTAAAGCAGCGACAGGAAGCTAATTCTGAAGGTTAGAAGGAAATGTGGGATTTATCCAAATCTTGCTGACCAGGCATATTCCATCCTGAAATGGCTTTCTTCAGGCCCCCAAGACTCAGATGACCCAGCACTGCGAAGAGATCTGACCCAGGCACATCTCCACTAAAATCGTGCTGCATCTCTGTGGGGGACAGTGAGTCCTGACTTTGGACAGACCAAATTTTGGGAGCAAAAAACTCCCATGGTAAAATGTCTTCAGACCCTGAGGCAGGATTCTCACTCCAGGAGGTGTTTTGTGTGATGAGGTATCAGGCCAGCAGAACAGTTTTACTTTGCTGGTGAGGGGTGTTTCTTCTTAGTCCATTTGCTGACTCCTCCCTCCATGAGACTTTGATTTCCCCGGAACTCCACTACCACCTCGCACTGCCTACATCCCTCTGGAGCCCTCCACAACAGGGCATTCCAGGTAGTCACAATACGCTGAGGAAGTTGACAGACAAGATGAAATATCTTCATATTTCCAGTATAAAGAACAGGGGTTGGGGATGCCGGAATAGCTTAACAGGTTGAGTGCTTGCCTTGCAACTGCAAGGTCCAGGAATCAAATCGCGGCCCCAGCCATGCAAACCGAAATGCTGAACTGGGGCACACCTCCCGTGCAGGAGGCCCCCAGTTCAGTTCCTGCCCTGCACACCCCCACATCCACCTGTATGGAATAAAACTATGTTAAAACTAATGATGTACAACTATGGAGACTGCTCTCGGCCCTCTCTCATCTCTGTCTCTCTCTCTCCCTCAAATAATAACATAAATCTTAAATAATAATAATAATAATAATAATAATAATGGGTAGGGATGCTGGATAGCTCAACAGGTTGAGCGCTTGCCTTGCAACCGTGAGGTCCAGGGATTGAATCCCAGCCCCAGCTCATGCAAACCGATATGCTGAACTGGGGTACAGCTCCCATGTGGGAGGCCCCCAGTTCGGTTCCTGCCCTGCAGGGCCCCACATCCACCTGTGTGGTATGAAACTATGTTGAAAATTGATGATGTACAACCATGGAGACTGCTCTGGGCCCTTCCCCTTCTCTCTGTCTCTTTCTATCTCTGTCTCTGTCAAAAGCAATGGAATACATCTTAAAAAAAGAAAGAAAGGAAGGAAGAAAGAAAGAACAATGGATAATGGTTTCTATCCTCTATATCAGCAGTACTCAACCTTTTTGGGACCAAAATTGTAGAGGACAATTTTTCCATAGATGGGAAGGGGAGATGGTTTCAGGATGATTCAAGCACATTTCATTTATTGGGCACTTCGTTTCTATTACGATTACACTGTAATCTATAATGAAATAGATATACATCTCACCATAATGCAGACTCAGTGGGAGCTCTGAGCTTCTTTTCCTGTAACCAGATGGTCCTATCTCGATCCCTCTGTGATCTCTAGCTCCCTCACATGTGCAGTTCACAAAGTTTGTACCCCTATGAGAATCTAAGGTCACCACTGATCTGACAGGAGGTGGAACTCAGGTGGTCATGTGAGCGATGGGAAGCAGCTGTAAATACAGACGAAGCCTCGCTCACTCACCCGCTGCTCACCTCCTACTGTGCAGCCCCGTTCCTAACGAGCCATGGACCCAGGGGTTGGGAACCCCTGCTCTATATTATAAATCAATCCCCTGGTGGTGGAGAGAGACATATCAACAAAGGTCTATGGGAGGGTGTGCTCAAGGCTAGACAGAAGTATGTTGTGTGCTGGGGAGCCGAGAGGAAGGAGCACTTCTCGGGAGACTCTGGAAGCTTTCTGAGAAGACAAGATATTTGAGCCGAGTAATGATCAGGAACTCTGCAAAGTGAAGAGGGCAAGAAAAGCCTTCTCGGCAGAGGCATCAGCATGAGCAACAAAGGCATATACAATAGACTCCATTAACTGGAACTCAAGCAACCAGCAAAAACAATGTTGCCAGTTGCTTGAGTTCCAGTTAAGGCAAAGTCTACTTACGTTTATCTGGCATCCTCATCCCCGTGGGTGCTGGTTGCCTGAGAGTCTGCTCTATTATGCTTGTGGGGCAAGAAGCTCAGGGTTAAAGAGAACAGGGTGAGGACCCGGGGATGAGTGAGTACAGAAACAGGTTGGAGAGGGTGGTTGGTGCCAGGCTATTAAGGGCCCTCGATGACTCAAACTGAACATGTCCAAACTGGACTGGTTATCTTCTTCCTGAACCCTCCAGTTCCTTCCCCAGGGTTCTCTAGCTCATGAAAAGGATCACCACCACCCACCTAGGCATGGGTGGGATTCATTCTCACCTTCGTTAGTACCTCTAGAACCCAGCATGCGCTCTCCATTCCTATGCCAGCCCATCACCATCTCCAGCCCGGACATCCACAATGGTTCACCCACCCCACCCGCTCCCTCCTACCCATCTCCTTGCTCCCAGTGTGTCTTGCCAGAGTGATCCATTTAGAACACAGATCTAATCATGTCACTTTGTGTAAAACTCTGTCTTAAATGACTCACAAGACCCTCTATAGGGGAAGCTGGGATGGCTCAGTGGGTTAAGCGCTCACTTTGCAGCCCTGGGACCGAGGATCGATTCCTGGCCCCGGCCCGTGTGGACCCATATGCTGAACTAGGGAGTGCCCCCAGTTCAGTTCTCACCGGGTGAGACTCTGGCCCAGTTCCTGCCCTGTGCAGCCCTGCGCCCACCTGTGGAATGAAACTATGTGAAAAAACGAATGATGTGCAACTATGGAGCCTGTTCTGGGCCCTCCCCCTTTTCTCTGTCTCTGTATCTCTCTCTCTCTCTGTCAAAAAAATAAAAAAAACGATAAAAATAAATCTTAAAATAAAAAAAAAGATTATAATACAGATTTTGATTAAAAAATATATATAAGTAGGGGAAGCTGGGATGGCTCAGTGAGTTGAGAGCTCACTTTGCAGCCCTGGGGACCAAGGATTGATTCCTGGCCCCGGCCCGTGTGGACCCATATGCTGAACTGTGGTGTGCCTCCCATGCAGGAGGCCTCCAGCCCAGTTCCTGCCCTGCACGGCCCCCGCCCACCTGTGTGGAATGAAGCCATGTCACAACTAACGATGTACAACTATGAAGACTGCTCTGGGCCCTCCCCCTTCTCTCTGTCTATCTGTCTCTGCCAAAAACAATAAAATAAATCTTTAAAAATATACCTATGCCCAGAGGAGCTTATAATGGTAAGCAGTGGCTCCCTGAGGGAGCAGTCCCCAGAGCACGTCGTTTGGCCAGTTCTGGGTTTTGGTGCTTCTGGTAGTTACTTCCATATCCCAAAATATGCTTATACCGAAGTGTCTTGATTCAGCAAACTTGAGTATCTTAGCACAATAAGAAAGGGTTTATTTGACTTCTATTACCTTTGGTCATTCTCCTCCACCGCCAGCTGTTTCTAGTTCCTCCTCTGCAGCTTCCCGAAAGCTGCCTGGTGGCACCTGGGTGACGAGCATCAGAGAGCCATGTCAGGGAGGCGATTCTGAAGCTATTGCGAGTCCGCAGGAAATGAAGAGCGCTGGGCTGGGCAGTGGCAGGAGGGTGGGGAAGAGAGCCCCACTAAGGACATGTTTCCGAGGACACAGTCAGGACTTGGTGACCCTTCATACAGAGACGAGATGAAATGTGTATTCAGAGATGATCCCACAGGTCCTGTCTTGCGAGAAGAGGCAAGCAGTGTCACTGTTAGCCGAGATAGGGAGACTGAAGAACAGAGGCACAAGCTGAGTTTGGACACATTTTGAAGTCAAGGGCTAGGTCATTCAGGAGGTAGCTGCCCATGAGAACTCAGGGCTTAAGGGAAATGTCTGAGCGGGAGCCCTGGGAGCCAGGGCTTCTAGAACATGCATGACATGAGGGTGTGGATGAGCCCATCTAGAGGGAAGGTGAAGAAGAGCAGGTAGAACCCTGAGGAGTCTCAGTCCTGAGGGGCAGGTGAAGGAACAACCCACAGAGGAGAGGAAGGGATGGGCTGAGGATATGAGGCCACAGGGAAATGGCGAAGCTGTGACATGGACATGACTTAGAACATGAATGAAGGAACTGTACTGACAAGGAGCAAAGTGCATGCATGGTATTTGCTGAGTGAACACAGAACTTTATTCATTCAGCCAATATTTACTGAGGACCTACGTAGTGTCCAGGCAGTGGGGATTCATTAGTGAGTAAAACGACCTCAAATCCCTGTGCTCATGGAGCTCGAAGTATAGTGGGGAAGACAGATGACGAGGAAGGAAGACCAATGAAATGCACACGATGTCAGAAGGTGGCAAGGGCTAACGAGAAAAAGGACTCGGGGAAGAGGGAGAAGAAATGTGGGGGGAATGGTGCTGACACGTGGGGTGGTCAGGAAAGGCCTGGCGGAGAAGGAGACTTCTGAGAGAAGCCTCCAAGAGTGAGGAAACGAGCCACACGGATGTCTGGGAGAGGACATATCAGGAGGGGAAACGAGTGGGCCAGAAGAGCTCAAGGGACGATGGCATGGAGTCCAGTGTGGCCAGAGAGCCAGGGAAGAGGTCAGGGGCCTCATAGTAGGTACAGCCCAGCAGGCTGTGAGGAGGCGGAGGCTTCTGCTCTGTGGGAGGTGGGAGCCATTGCAAGCTCATGAGCCTGGTAGTGACAGCACCCGACTTGTGCTTCAGCAGAATCACTCATTGAGCAAGAGAACTGGCATGCAAAGCTCATGCTCTGAAGGACCAAGGCAACGATAGATACAGCATAGAAGGAGGCAATTCAGAAGTCAGAGGTGCGCTCAAAAAAGATGAACATGTCTGTGGACCAGAAGCAGAACATAAATGTAGAGACTCAAGTCATAGGCCTGATGGGTCCACAGTAGAGAAGTGTAGGAGTTTGGCTCTTGTGACATACCCAGGGCTAAAAATACTCCTCACAAGGTGGGGGGCTGAGCAGACCCACTGTGGGAAACCAGGTCTGTAGAATGAATGAGCTTTATTTTATTGTTTGAGAGAAGGAGAGAGAGAGAGAGAGAGAGAGAGAGAGAGAGAGAGAGAGAGAGAGAGAGAGAAGTGGGGAGGGCCCAGAGCAGTCTCCATAGTTGTACATCATTAGTTGTGACATAGTTTCATTCCACACAGGTGGATGTGAGGCTGTGCAGGGCAGGAACTGAACGGGGGGCCTCCTGCATGGGAGAGGAGAGCTGTCACTGCGGAGACATCCCTGCATTACACTTGTGTCAGTTCAGCACATTGGTTTGCACGGGCCAGGGCTGCGATTCGATTCCTGGACCACATGGTTGTAAGACAAGCGCTCAACCTCCTGAGCTATCCCAGCTTCCCCCTTGTCCTCATTTAAAAAAAATATCCAAACTCTGTGCATGAATTCTACTTTTGTTTATGCCTGGACAAATACAAGGTCCTGCAGAAGTAATGCCCCTTGTTTATGAGCTGGTAAATTTTTAAAAAGGTGGTACTTTGGAAAGACTTGTGTCCATTCAGGGAGTGGGGTGGGAGTCTGGGGCAGGGGCCTCCCACGCTCCTTTTTATGTACTTCTGATGTATGTGGCAGTTTCTCTCAATGAATATATGACATCACAGAGAAAGTGACAGTGCAGTGTAGGCGGAGTAGGATTGGAATTGAAAAGAAGCCACTGGATTGGGCCAGAGAGGTCATGGGTGGTGTCAGCAGGAACAGTTTCCTTGGAGACAAGACAGATTGACCAAAGACACAAGACACACGAGCACATTAGAAAGTAGACTGTGCTGGGGAAACAGGGATGGCTCAGCGCTCGCTTTGCACCTGGGTTCCAAGGATCGAATCCTGGCCCCGGCCTGTGTGGACCCACTTGCTGAACTGGGGTGGGACCTTGGGTTAGTTCTTGCTGGGTCCATACAAGAGGACCAGGCCTGGTTCCTGTCCTGCATACAACTATGGATACTGCTCTGGGCCCTCACCTTTCTCTCTGTCAAAAACAATAAAAAAATAAATCTTAAAAAAAAGAAAAAGTAGAGTGCTCCTGGAAGAGGTTGGACAGGAAAGAGAAGGAGAGAGATAAGAAGAGGCAGGGGGAGAAGACAGGCTTTTTTAAATGGCAGAGACGGAGGGTGTTGGTCAGAGAAGGTGGTAGAGAGGGGAGGGAGAGATTAAAGATGTGAGAATAGGAAGGGACTCCCCAGGGCAGGGTAGGCTTTCTCGGGCCGAGGGATGGCTGTCAGGTGGCTCTGGAGGACACAGGCTGAGGGAGTGGTGCATGGCGGGGTTGGGGGTAAGGGCTTTAGAAGCTGGCTTGTGCCCAGCAGCTTCAGTGACACTGTGGCCTGTTTGTCCCCTAGGTGGCCTGACTGTACTTTTCGGACCCTCCACTCTGCTGCGAGGGCGGGAACCAGGCCTGTTTTGTCCCCATGGCTCTAGCACACTGTGGACCTTGAGTTAATATTTGTTGCCCGAATGAATGGATTTTCTCTGTGAGAAAGAGGTGTAGGCGTCAGCTGAGCGTGAAGGGGACAGAGTGGGGGAGAGCAAGTACTCTGCAGCAGCTGCCATGGGGCTGGGGCCCAGGGTGGTGAGGAGGGGGAAGTGCAGGCTCTGGGAGGTCGAGCAGGGCACGAGCGGGAGGCCGCTCTGCCTGAGGCGTCTTCTCCGCCAGGCCAGGCAGTGGAGGAGCGGAGCGAGCAGGCAGATGGGTGTTTTGTAATGCCAGTTGGCCCGCTGTGGTTCTCTCAGCGGGGGCCTGGAAGAGCTAATGTAGCTCCCCAAGGCCCTGGCTTCGGTCCTGGAGAGTGTTCTCGCCCGGGGTGGGCCCGTCCTTTGTGTGTGTAGCTGCTGTGACCAGAGCAAATTAGTGTGTAAGCCTCAGCCCAAATGTCATCGCCGGGGACGCCTTCTTGCCTGTCCCTCCTCAGGCTCCTGGGCAGGAGCTGTGAGTCTCACGAGGAAGCCTGGGCCGGGCGACAGTGGCCGCAGGACCTAGCACATGGCCAGCAGGCCTTGGGCAGGACTGCTAAGCCAAGGAGAGCAGGAGCAAGGGCGTTAGCAGCCATGGCCCAACCCCAGGCCCCGCCACAACGGGCTGGGGGAGGTAGGCCATGTACGAGGCAGCAGGTAGAGGTTGCCTTGAGAGGCTGAACAGGTTGCTCAGGATTGGGGCTTAATAATACTGGGGTGCCTGCCCTTTAATTTGACTCTCAACACTGAGGCAGATTCTTAAAGGGGTGGGTGGCCAAGATCAGTTGTGGCTGATAATAATTAATGATGTCTATCTTTGCTGTCCTGTGGAACTTATCCTCATGCCCACGGCACACACTATGTGCTCAGTGAATCTGTGTGGTGTGAATGGCTAAATGACCTCAGGCTTAGTCAGTCCAAGAACTCGTGTAAGCACCGTGGCCTGGGCCAGCAGGGTCCTGAGCAGTGAGCCGCCCTTCCTCTCCCTTCCAAGAGGGACGTCATAGATGAGGACAAATTCTAAAGTCCCTGTATCTGCAAGTTAGCAGAAAAATGGACTCTTATCTCAAATAAACTCAGTATATCTGACCTGGAGTCAGAAGAGCAGAGTAAGTGAACTCTTGTGACTTCAGGCACCTACCCAATAGCCATTCTCCCCTCCTTTCTAACAAGACTCCAATTTTGTTCTAATAGCACTGCTCCTAGGCCTAGGGGATGAGTCATTATTGTCTGTTGTGTGAGGAATTATCTCAATACTTCCAAGTACTCCACCAGGCAAGCTGTCCAGAGGTTAGGAAGAGGACTCACAGACCAATTTAAGATGGTCAAATAGCCCAGCTTAAGGAGTTAATTTAAAGCTTGTAGTGAGAAACAAGGGGAAGGAATTGGGGTAGGTGGACCCACTTATGGTAACGTGGAAGGAGTATACTGGCTGAATCCTGTGTTCCACAGTGTTCACATTCTCTCTTTCTCTCTCTGTCTCCCTCCCTGTCTCCCTCCCTCCCTCCTCCCCCATTATCCTTCCCTACCAAGAGTGTGGTTATGAGAACCAGGGTTGAGACTGAACAATGGGCTCAGCAAACAGAAGATGCCTGGAGCCAACATACACTATGAAGTAAACATGGGGCAAGTACCCCTGGCTTCAATTGTAACATGACCCTGTGGGCAGCTCAGAAAGAGCATATTAGGGGCTAGAATGGGATCAGAATGGTCACCAAGGGGGCTTATTTGGGAATGACAGCTGCCAATCTGGAATTAGCATGTTCTTACCTTATCACTTGGTTTTTCTATCCCTTTCTATCTATAAGTAACACTTGTCTTTTTGTATCCTTTTTGTATCTATATTCACTCTTGTCTTCTTGTATTCTTTTTGTTTCTATGTTCACTCTTGTTTTCTTGTATCCTTTTTAAATCTGTGTTCACTCCTGTCTTCTTGTATCCTTTTTGTTTCTATGTTCACTCTTGTTTTCTTGTATCCTTTTTTAAATCTGTGTTCACTCCTGTCTTCTTGTATCCTTTTTAAATCTATGTTCATCGTCCATATGTTTCACTTATTCTATGTCTAGCACATCTTGCAAGTTACCAATTTACTATCTATACTTAGCATATCTTTTTGTCCATTTTTTGTTTTTCTTGCCTTCTCTGGTAGATTTAAGTATTCTCAATAATACTGCCAACACATATTACCTTAGTATGAGCCAACATTTGGCAATCCTGAAACTTCTGTGTGGTCATGTGACTTATTTCTGGTCCCAGAGACCCTAAAGAGAGTTTTTTTGGGGTTAGGGGGCATCTAGGAAAGATTTTCTTCCTTGACAAAAGAAGATGCAAGGAAGAAGTCCCTTGTCCAGCTTCCTCTCTTCTGTTTTCAGCGCTGAAATAGGGATTGATGCATGATAGAAATTTAATAAATAGTGGTTGGTTCAATAAGTGAGTGCATGGTTAGGGTACCCAAACTTAGTATCTGGGACTCTGACATCATCATGCTTTGTCTTCTACGTAAGCTTCATTTCTAAGTCCAGTGTGGGGAAGATGAAACAAGGATGGTGAAAATAAATCTCGTGATAAATGTTTAATAATAAGAATAAGGGGGAAGCCCGGATGGCTCAGTGGGTTAAGTGCTCACTTTACAGCCCTGGGGACTGAGGACCGAATCCCGGCCCGGGCCCATGTGGACCATATGCTGAGTTGGGGAGTGGCCCCCTGTTCGGTTCTCACTGGGGTGAGACCCTGGCCCAGTTCCTGCCCTGTGCAGCCCTGCGCCCACCTGTGGAATGAAACTATGTGGAAAAACCAATGATGTGCAACTATGGAGACTGTTCTGGGCCCTCCCCCTTCTCTCTGTCTCTGAATCTCTCTCTCTCTCTCTCTCTCTCTCTCTGTCAAAAACAATAAAAATAAATCTTAAAAAATATATAAATAATAAGAATAAGAATAATGTTAGCAGCAGCTAACATTTATTGAAAGTTTACTCTGGGTCAGAAATGGTTCTGAGCATTTTGCATTTAATCTGCACAATAATTAGACAAGGTTATCTGAGAAAACCGTAGCACAGAATCTGAGATAACAACTGAGGTCACTCCGCTGCAATTGCACTGGGCCCATCTGATACTACAGGATAATTTCTCCACCCAGAGCAGTGTCCATAGTTGTACACCATCAGTTTTCCACATGGTTTTGTTCCACACAGGTGGGCAGGGGCTGCACAGGGTGGGAACTGGGCTGGGGGGCCTCCCACATGGAAAGCACACCCCAGTTGAGCATATGGGTCTGCATGGGCTGGGGCCAGGACTCGATCCTCGGTCTCCAGGGCTGCAAAGTGAGTGCTTAACCCACTGAGCTATCTTGGCTTCCCCCTTAGTTCTATTTTTATTTCCCACTCAGCTTGTTGCATCCTTGTGTGTGTGTGTGTTTATTGCTAAGTTACTTTTACTACTACTCTTAATTCAAGTTAGAGTAATTTCTCTCAGCTCCCTTGAATTTGTTTTTCTAATGTCCCTGGCCTACCCCTTGGTTTCAGGCGAAACTCTACCTCTCAGCGATCTCTCTACTCAAACTCAATGATTTCCCTGGATTTCTTCCAGCAGCAGCCTTTTCCAGACCTGTTTTGTCTATCTGAATAAATTCCGCCCCCGAGATGTGGTTTTCTGACTTATTTTTAGCTGCAGAGGAACGCTTTGTTGAAATGAAAGCCCAGTATGTGAAGCAGATGGAGTGGCGCTGTTTGGGGAGGGGTGAGGCCTCTTCTCTTGCCGCTCTGCCCTGGCCCCTCTGGGCCCAGTTGGAAAGCCAGGGCTCTGCAGCCCGCGGTCACTTTAAGCCTGGCCCTGCCTCTCCTCAGTGAACCAGCTCCTTTCCTGACGGCTTCCCTTAGCACCTTGGCTAGCATGATGCGTTCTCTCCACTTCCCTCATGCTCCAGAAGGTCACATTTCCCCCTAAAAGCAACACATTTTAACTTCCTTGTCTCTGCCTAGGGTGTCACCTTGTGGGGCTTCCTCTCACCTGCTTGTATCCCACCTGTTCATGGCTGCAGGGATGGAAGCCAGGCGATGTGGGCTGCAGGTCACCTGGCCTCTTCACTTTATACAGATTGCAGCTCTCTGGTTACTGGACAGTTATACTGTATTTTCCAGAGCATTCTTTTTGGTAACAACTACTTTGGAAGAGCAGAAATGCCTCTACTTCAGAGAATTCCAATTTTCTTTTTCTTTCTTTTTTTTTTCTTAAAGATTTAATTTATTGCTAGAGAGAAGGTGAGAGAGAGAGAGAAGTGGGAGGGCCCAGAGCAGTCTCCATAGTTGTACATTATTAGTTGTGACGTGGTTTTATTCCACACGGGTGGGCGCAGGGCTGCGCGGGGCGGGAGCCACACGGGTGAGCGTGGGGCCGCACGGGGCGGGAGCCCAACCTGAGGCCTTTCACGTGGGGCGTGAGAAGTGCCATCCCAGTGGTTACCAGTTGCCCTGCAGCTCAGCACATGGGTTTGCACGGGCCGTGGCTGGGATTCAATCCTGGGTCCTCACCATTGCCAGGCAAGCGCTTGACCTGCTGAGCCATCCCAGCATCTCCAGTCCAGATTTTAAAGCACCTATTTGGGGGGTGGGGTAGAGGCAGGGCCGTGGGTAGGATCTGACAAATCACATAGGGCCTCTTGTGAAGTTGGTATTGACCCCTGTCCTGGGGTCCTCCAGGTCAGATTTGGAGTGGGGTTTCTTCCCCAGTGGGCAGCCTTGGACTACAGGGGTTGTGTCAAGAGCCCCTGTAGACTCAGGCGCTGAGACCTGGGGTGTCTCTGTGGCCCCTTTACTGAAGGCAACCCGGACCTCCTGGAACACATGAAGCTTACATTTTCAGGCCTCTCACTTGCATGGGTCCCTTCTAAGTCCTGTTCTTTCCTCATTCTAAATAAGTAATTACTCCCACATCTATTCTTGTATTTACAATTGTGTATTATTTTCTGAAAGAAAGCTTTCCAAGTTCTATAAGTTCAGGCCTTACAATACCTGGATATGTCCCTGGGAACTTCGGTCTCAGGCTCTCCCAGTGGACCCGGGGACCCATGTGTTAGAGGAACCTCTTCTGTGAAAAAAGGCTGAGGCCCTCATCTCCAGGGCTTTCCAAGGCATTGCACGTGCTCTGCGTACAGGGTGTCAACGACAACGCTCTGGCAGAAGGCAGGGAGGACTGTTTTGACAGGCTTCCTGTCCCATCCCAGCGTGCAGTTTCCACTATGGACATCTGAGGCCAGGGAAGAGCTGCCTTCTGCTGGCTGTGCCCCTGTGCCACTCAATTCCTGCATCCAGCCTCAGTGCAAACGGGCCAGTCTTCCTGGAAGGAGGAGGCAGAAAGGGGATTCTTTTCTCTGGAAGAATTTTCCATCAGGCCAGGACTCCTGGTCTAGGCCTCAAGCCTGGCAGTACTGCCCTTTCATTGCAATTCCTAAATCTCGCTTCTAAGAGCCATGTTTTGCAGAATGGGAGAGAGCTGCCTGCCTGGCTGAAACACCCCAGGACTTAGGGACTCCGAGTCTGGGACCCAATAGGCACCTTGGATCGCTCTTGCCCTGTATTGTTTCACAGACATTGATTCAAGTCAGACCTGAAAGCCAGAGAAAGCTTTAAAAATGCGTAGGGGCCCTTCAGGGTACAGACAGTGGGTTAAAGCTTCCCCATAGCGTTTCTCTTTCTCAATGGCTAACAAAATGAAGAAAGTAGAGAAGTCCCCAGGGGAAGGTTACTGTCCACAACCAGTACCATAGACTTCAAATGTGGTATCCAAAGAGAGATACAGAAGCTCTGGGAGGGGCACAGCACATTCCTGCTCCTACCCTGTCCTCAGCACCCAGAACAGTCTCCCTGAAGCTCCTGAATCTGAGAGGAAACACATGAGAGTCGTGCCCTCACATGCTTCCTCTTCTGAATGAGCAGTATGAAAAAGCACGTGGGGAGCAGCAGGGGAAGCACAGAACATGATCCGAGGAGCTGACTCAGCTGATGAAAACAGTCTCCTGAACAACACTCCAACTTGAGAAATTGATCTAAAGTCTGGGCTGTCCCCCTTCCTCTCCGGCCCCAATCCCGGGGCATGAGCCTTGTGCACAACATTAATTAGAGCCCAGGACAGGAGCATGCACAGAACTCCAGCCAAGTCTGTACTCTCTGCTGGGCTCTGCTCTTTCCCTCGCCCCCTCCAGATGACCAGAGAGGGTAGAGAATCCAAACACCCAGCCTCTCCTTTGCTCAGAGGGAAAAGCACACCGGCTCCAACAGTGGGGAGATGGTAAGTAAGCCCTCTCGTGCCCTCATATTACAGGAGCATAAAGAAGGTCCTGGGCAGAGCCCCAAACCAAGATGACAAGAAACGGAAGCAAACACATGGCAACAAATCGTTAATCAGAAATAGGGACAACACTGGGTGAAAAACAAGGGTGTTCTCCTTCCTCCCCAAAGAAAATGCCTTACAACTGCTCCACATATAAAATGACTTACCGGTAATGAGAGCCCAAATTTAATAAATTGGAAGCTCAAAGCTGGGATGATAAAACAAGGGAGTTGATGGAAAGGAAACAAATTGAGGACAAACATATTATTATAAACATTATTAGAGAACAAATAAATAAATTAGAACTAATAAGAAAGAGAACTGACCCCGCTGAAGCCCAAATTAGTGAATTTGGGTATCTGAACAAGGTAAAGAGATGCAAGAAATCAGAATGAATAGAAATGGAATATAGATGAAGAAGAGCCAATATAAGGATTGATAGCCCTGAAAAAGAGAAACCAAAAATAGAGATGAAAGAGAATATCTAATGCAGAAAAAAAAAACAAAAAACTAAAACTAGAACTGTAGATGGAAAGACACATTATGTTCCAGAAAACCTTAATTCAGAATATTTAATATTAAGAGCTATCTTTGTGGACATTAAACTAAAAAGAGAAAATAAAATTGAAGAGTGACTTCGTTAAGAATACAAGCAGGAAGAGAAAGATACCTGGAAGAGGGAAAATGCAGACTGGCCTAGGACTTACTCCCAGAAGAAAAAGATACAAAACCTACTACATTCTATGGGAAAGAGAATGAGCCTCAAGAACATTATACCCAGCCAGGATATGGTTCTCGTGAAATGGCAACAGAGAGACTTTCTTTAATATTCAAAACTCTTCTTGAAAAAATGGCTTAACAATGAAATTCAGTTTATTTAGAGATGACTTGAAATACAGAACTCACAAATGGAAAAACCGTGATAAAAGGAACAGTGAAGAGCAACGAATTCATTTAAATCTATTCTGTCTCCTAAGTGTCAACCAAAAAGTTTGGGCTGTAATAAAGAATAAAAAGCATTGATTTGAGCAAAAGGAATTGTAACCTGGGGTATACAGATTCAGGTGGCGACCCAAAGTGCTCTGGGGACAGAACAAAGAAGGGCAGGGTTTATAAAGGCAAAAACCACAAAATGTAATTCTTTTCATGCAAATGAGGGTTGCTGGTTAGGTAAATAAGTATTGGTTAGTTCCAATACGCAAAGAGGGAGGCAAAACCTATAAGGAGGAGGTCAAGTTCATATGTGTCCACACAGCAGTTGCTGTTCTAGGATGTTTATGACTCAGCCTTGAGCTGAGTTTAGCAACTGCTTGGCAACTGAGGCACAGGCTATGCCTAGGCCATATCAGCCCTGTGACCCTGATAACCTCCAGACTTAGCTTTAAGCAACTCTCAGCAATGCTTAACCCATTTGTTTCATTATCACAAGTAACTAACTATGCAGTTACATTTTTACAGAACAGAATGTGATTATCATAAACCTTGATAATATAACAATAATAGGGGAAGCTGGGATGGCTCAGCGGGTTAAGCACTTGCTTTGCAGCCCTGGGGCTGAAGATAGAATCCTGGCTCCAGCCCAGGCGGACCCATATGCTTAACTGGGGAGTGCCCCCAGTTCAGCTCTTGCTGAGTCCTATGGGAGAGGCTCCCGGCCCAGTTCCTGCCCTGTGCAGCCCCACGCCCACCTGTGGAGTGAAACTACATGTATATAGAAAACTAATGCTGTCAACTATGGAGACTGCTCTGGGCCCTTCCCCTTTTCTCTGCCTTTCTCTGTTTGTCTCTCTCTCTGTCAAACAACAATAAAAATAAATCTTTAAAAACAATGATAACATAAGTAACAATATTATAAGTAACAAAAGTCAAGGGAAATGGAAAGAATCATGAGAGCTGATACACACACATAATTGAAATGTATAATTAAAAAAAATGACCCAACCTTTTAATGTTTTTCACAGTTTTTGTTTAACCTCTGAGGTATTTTTTAGGAAGTAATATCTCTTGTGGTCAAAAATCATTTGAAGTTAAACTCTCCTTTTAGTTTCACTTCAACATCTTTTAAATTCAAGTAAAATTAAATTTAATACTTTTTATTAAAATAGTATCTGCATTATGTTCTAGTTCTTATAAAATATCTCTATGAATTTTCCTCTGATCTGTAAATATGCAGAGAAAGCTTTCTGAAATGATGGAATGGAATGGTCATTTCTATAATCGATTCTGAAAGGTGGTATATAGCTGATGATTTTCTTGCCTGTCATTTTAGTGTTTTAATTTTCCAATAAATAAACAAGTAAAAAGTTTTAAAATATTAGAAAAAGTGTTTTCAGGCATCCAATTGGAACAGGGTAAGTAGTCCAGAAACAGAGTTGGCAGAGATTGCGGCTATTTCCCTGTGTCTACTTTTCTCACTTTATGGACTTTTTAGGTGTATACATAACGGCTGGAATAAAGACCTCATTTCCCAGCTCTGGCCAGTGGAATATATGCAGACATGCCAGGTGGCAGGTTCTGGAATCATTTGAGAGCGTTTGCTTATTTTCTCTTTATCACCTTCATTCTCTCCTGCTTTCTGGAATGCAGAAGTCACCATATGGGGTCATGAGGTCAAGGGCCTTTCAAAGCAATGCAGCACAGGTGTGTGTAGAATGTCACATCACGTAGACTGCCTGCCTGGCTGACATGAGAAAGAAAGAGACTTTTTCTTGAAGCAACTGAACATAATCCTAACTGATCCACAGACTGACACACACACATAGAAATTTAGTCTGTGATACTATTTGCATTGCACATTATTGGGAAACAACTGGCTTGCATACACATACACAAATCACTGATGGACCTAAATGTGATGAAAAATTTAAAACCTTTTATAAGAAAATACAAAGAATATCTTTATGAATTTGAGACAGGAACATATTTTTAAAAAGAGATTTAATGGTGAACACCATGAAGAAAATAACAGGTAAACTTTATATCAACATTTTGAACTTAAAAAGAAAATATTTTATTTTACTGTTTTTTTACAGACAAAGAGAGACAGAGAGAAGGGGGAGGGCCCAGAGCAGTCTCCATAGTTGTACATCATCAGTTTTCTACAGGGTTTTGTTCTGCACAGGTGGGTGGGGGTGAGGGAGTGGCACAGGGCAGGAACTGGGCTGGTGGCCTCCCATAAGGTAGGCAAGCCCCTTGGGTCAGGGGCCCAGTGGGGGTAGGTGGGGCGAGAACCAAACTGGGGGCCTCCCACATGGGAAGTGCACCTCAGTTCAGCATATGGGTTCATACAGGCAGGGGCTGGGATTCGATCCTTGGTCCCTGGGGCTGCAAAGTGAGTGCTTACCCCGCTGAGCCATCCTGGCTTCCCCAAAATTTTAAACTTTTGTATGACAAAAGAAACTATAAACAAAAGTAAAAGATAAGCAACAGTGAGATCTGTCATGTTGAAGTTCAGTGTGATTCTGGGTGTATATATGGGTGGGGGCAGAGGGATGATTAATTAAGTTTGAGGAGAGCAGCATAGTCCCCTTACCTCTCAGACAGTGACAATGCATATTAGCTTATTCAAAACTCTGAGGACTTCCACAGAAACCCTTTTCTGTGTGGAACACAGAATTCCATATACAGTACATTATAAGTTAACTGGCACCCCTACCGGATAAATGTAGTACAGTAGACTACCCCCTTAAGAACTCAAGCAACTGGCAAAAATTACCAGTACTTGAGATTTTTGCCGTTGCTTGAGTTCTGGTTAGTGGAGAATCTACTTACATTTATCTGGCATCTACCGATTACCATGGGTGCTGGTTAACTGAGAGTCTCCTGTGTTATTTCTTCAATGTTTTGCTGGTTGCTTGAGACTGCCAGTTGCTTGAGTTCTGATTAATGGAGAGTTATGTAACTGTGGGACCACTCTGTGTGCATGTTTAACACCTGTGAACCTCTCCTGGGTGTATAAGGGATAGAGTAATACCTTGGAATCTGAACGCCCCAAAACTCAAACAACTTGGAATCTGAATGAAAAATCAAGCAAATTTGCCTTGGAATCCAAATGCTGCTTTGGAATCCGAACTCCAACACATTGTTCACGTGGGACATATCGACTGAACTGCCCCATAGCTTTATCCAAACGTCCACTCGTCTTGCAACTCAAACATTCTGGAACTCGAACAGGGTTCTGGAACAGATTAAGTTCAAATTCTAAGGCATCACTGTACTTGGAAATGCAACCGTAAGAAATAACACTTTGCCTCATGAGCAATGGTTTTATCATTCATCTTTGTGTCCCCCCAGGTAACTCACTTCTTCAGTAGTTCTGACCAACAATAGCATTGGAGGAGGGAGAGGAAGAAGAAGGGAAATATAAGGAAATTCGGGGTTTGGGCAGTAGGTGTAAATTCTGGCTAGAGCGAAGACATCCCGAGAAGGAAGTCAGCTGTAATCTGGGTTTTTCCTTTGAACGGCCTCTAGCTGGGGCTGCTAGAAGTAGCTGTTTTGAAATATACACAAATAGGGGGAAAAGACCATTTTAAAGACTGTTTAGGGCAGATCCCAGGGCATAAAATGGCAGTTGAGACCGATTTCTTGGCAGTTATAGGAAAAGAAAAGGAAACAGCAGATATAGCCCAGGCTGAGCAACTCAACACCAACTGACCAGTCTCTCTCAAGGATTTTGTAGTCTGGAGAGGGAGGTTTTATTAAACATTTTATTTCAAGTATAGTTAAAAGTCCTTTACTTATTTCATCTCATTTAATCCTGTGACACAGGTATTATAATGACTCCCATTGGGGGCATGAGGAAAGGGAAGCAGAGGCAAGTAACCCGTCTAAGGTGAAGACGCTAGCAAGGCCTGGCGCGGGCTCCTACCCGGGTGGTGCCGCCCGCTGGCCCACCGCTCCCGCGCTTCCGGTAGCTCCCCGCAGTGCAGCACGTGGGCCACCACAGAGGAACCGAGTCCTTGTCGGGCGGGCCTGCGTGGGGTTGGCCTGGGAGGGAAGGGAGGGCACCGCCACTTCAGGGTGAGGGAGGCGGCTCCTCGCGCAGCCAGGGGCCAAGCCGGTACGGTCCGTGCGCACCTTCAGCCAGCAAGTCTCTGCGGAGGGACCCGGCGCTCGTTTCTCGGGAAGAGACTGGAAGGCCCGGCCGTGCGAGCCGGGAAGGAGTGGAGGGTGGGTCAACGGCCCACCAGGCCAGAGGAAGAACAGGCGGCAAACTGCGCCAAAGACAAAGCGAAGAGGAAGGCAGAGGGAGAGGAAAGACGAGGCGGGTGTCAGGGTAGTGGAGCTGCGCTTTACGCGGAGAGTCAGTAAAAAGGTCCAGAGCAACCTGACAGCTTCAGCGTGGGCAGCGGTGGTGGTTTTCTGAGTTCTGTGCGTGTTTTGGGGAGTGAGAATTAGTTGAGAGAAAGTGCATGCGTTAGGAGCAGTGGTCCTTTTTGCACAGCGTCCGGACTCCACGAAGATGTCGCCCCAAGTCCTGGGGCGCAGGTGAGGGTGCTGGTCACCTGCAGTGTGCTTCCTTGACTCCCCAGCCCGGCTTTTCTCTCGCTCGCATCCCGGGCCTGCACCGCGCATCCTGCTCCTTGGTTGCGCAAGGAGCACAAGGCTGTTCCCCTGCCCAGGAAGGCCGCCTGGCCGGACGCGCGGGTCCCGCCCCGGGTCCCGCCCCGGCGCCGACCCGAGCATCAGGTGGGGCCCACGGCACGGGCGGGCGAGGCTGCGGCGGCCTCTCCTGGACCCGACGGGCCGCAGGCAGCCCGGCGGCGCTCTGGCGTGTGCTCCCCGCGCATCTGCAGGCTCCGGCGGGGGCGACGCCTGTGCGCCCCCACGGAGCCAGCTGCCCCGCGCGCGGGCTCGGGCCCGGCCTCGCGGGCACACGCAGCGGGCCGGCGGGCAGCGGCCCCCGGGCCCCCGGACGCTGCCCTCCGCGGCCCCCCAACTCTCAGACTACAAGTCCCAGCAGGCCCCGCAGCCGGCACCTCCCGCCTCGCCGCCGAGACCCCCGGCCGTCCGAGCGGCGGGTCTCCGGCTGCGCGCGTGGCCGGGCCGGGCGGGGAGGCCGGTCCCGCGGGCGGGGGCGGGGGCGGCTCCGCGGCTTCTCCCGCCGCCGCCGCCGCCGCCAAGGGGAGTTTCCAGGAAGTGGCCATATTGGATCCATTCAGCCGCAGCCGCCCGGGCGGAGCGCGTCCCGCAGCCGGCTGGTCCCCGTCGCGGCCCCGGGTGCTCGCCCCGGCCCGCCCGCCCGGTGCGGAGCTCGCCATGGCGGCCACGGACCTGGACCGCTTGTCGGTGAGGGCCCGGCTGGGCCCCGGGGCGCGGGGCAGGGGCGGGCGCGCGCGGAGGGGGCGTCCTGCCGCCGGCCGGGGGGCGCGAGCCGGGCTGTCAGCGCCCCGCGGCGGGGCCTCGACGCCGCGCCGGCCCGGGGACGCCGGGGGGGGAGCCGGGGAGCCCGGCCGGGGCCCAGCCCCCCTGGGGCGCAGGAGAGGCAGGCCCCTTTCGCGGGAAAAGCAAAACAAACACCCGCCTGGCTTGGCCAGGTGCGAGGACAGACGTGCCCCGGGGCGCGGGAGGGCAGGACCCCCGGCTCCCCGGCTGCTTCCTAACTGCACAGCTGGGGAGGCTCCTGGGCGCGCAGGTGCTGATGGATGGGCACCACCGGTGAGGACGCAGCCCTGGGGATCCGAGGGAATCTCCCGAACGAGTTCAGAGCGGTGGCAGACAGGGTCCTGAAGACACTGGGCCCGCTTGTGCACCCCACCCCTGAACCCCCACCTCCCACCCAAGCGGCGGGGTCCTGGGTGCGACTCCAGGCAGATCCGGCCTCAGTGATGGAGTCTGAGGTAACCATTGCCCAGGAGCAGGAGCGAGGCCAGATTCTGCCCAGTGACTGTGTGTCTGGGCCCCAGTTCGGGTTTGCCTTCTGCAGGGCTGAGGGCTCTGGTGGGCCCTGCAGGGGTCTCCGGGCCCCATCCGGCCCATGGCCAACTTCCTAAAGGCTTTTCTAATTTACCCGGGGCGGGGGCGCTTTGGGGAGTTGTGTATGTGTGTCCCCTGGTGTCTGAGGCGGGACCTGGGTGTGTCTGGGCGGCTGGGCTGTGACAGTGAAGGAAGCTTCACTGTTGTCCTCCTGCCAGCTTGTGAGGCCCTGGGCGCAGGGGAGGGGGAGGGAGAGCCCGAGGCTGTTGGGGGGGAGGGGGACATGCTGAATATGTGACTGATAAGGAGTTGGTTCTGGGGCTAAATAAGGCAGCCAGGACTTATGTAATTAATTCTATAAATACAGTCATCTGAGTTTATACATGTAAATTTCTCTTTAATCTGAAAATACATTTGTTGGTCTATTTTGGAAATATGCATAACTAAAGCAGGAGCTGTTGCTTTCATAATTTCTAAACTGGGGTGTTTTATTGCCATTGGGGAGGGGAGCTCCATGTCAGTTCAGTCGATTTAGATACCAGAGGAGTAGATTCAGAGGCTGGATGAAACAGATTCATCTCACCTGTGCACTGTAAATCAGAATTTTATGTACCCAACCAGTGCAGCGCCTGAGTTCTCACAGACCTGCTGATTAGCTGGAGGCCAAGAGACTTGTGAGTGTGTGTGTGCCTGCATGCGCTTTTCCTGCCCAGCTGACCAGAAAGTTATGTCTGGCTCTTGTCTGTGGCGGGAGGTTGCACTGACAGTTGGTCTTGCAGGTGGGAGTGGTATGTAGAGCACACAGATTCAGACCACCTGACAGGAATCCTAGACTACTACTTTCTGGCCGTGTGACCTGGGCGGGTTATTTAACCCTTCAGGGTTGTCATTTGTATAGTGGGATAAAAATATTTCCTCCGTCATTGGCTTATTGTGAAGTTCAATGAGAAAATCCAGGTGAGGTGCTCAGAGCAGTATCTTGCATGTGGTAAGGACACAAAAATCGAGACATGAATCCTAGTGCCCATGTGAATGTGAAGACTGGCCTGTGGAAGAAGGCAGCCGAGAACGAACGCATGTGCTCCATTATGCAGCACCCTCCCATCACGGTATGTCCAGATTGGCCTCAGAGGCTGAGCTGAGGGACCAGCTGCACCTCTAGGAGGTAGACTAGAAAGGCCTGGGCCCTCAGGTTCCCAGTTGGCTCCTGGACCATTTCTGTGAGGACTTTTGGGTGTTACCCCATGGTGAGCTGAGGGACGGACTGACTCAGGCAGGGTGTACAGCCTGAACTCAGGGGCCTGGGGTTCTGTGCCAGGTTAAGCTCACTGGATGGATGCCTCCCACGCCCTCTAGCCGCTGGGCCGGCAGACTCCTGGGCGGGCTTGGACAGGGTTGAATTTGGGTGGGGACTTTGGGTGGCGTTTGGCCTGAATTGAGGAGTCTGAACTCCATTCTCCTCTCCTGGCTTGTCATCCTGGGAAAATAATTTCTTCCTTTACCTTGCTATAAAATGGGCACAACTATCCTGATATTCTTCAAAGAGATCATGGAAGGTTAATTGCAGTCTATGGCATGTTTGGAGACAAGCTTAGGTGTCTGGCCAGCCCCAGGGTTGACTTTGGTGTTAAGCAGTGGCCTTGTAACTCTGATCTGATTGAGCTGTGGTGGGTCTTCACTGCCTCTCAGGCTGGCTCAGTGGTCAGACCAGCCTGGAGGACTGGGAACTGTCCCAACCTAGGTCTTAGATGAACATACAGAGATGTATGTTGAGGTCAATGTGTGCTGGATTCCTCTTCCTCACATAGCATGATGTAAATACCACAGGCTCAGCAGCCTTTACATCTTAGCAGGGCCCTAGACCAGCCATAGGGTCAGGGTTGGCATCTCCTGGATGAGTGTATTGGGGATAGCCCTCTGGGGAGTTGCAGTAGCCTCTTGAGGCAGCTAGACTACTCTTGCTGCCCCCTCCTCCTCACTGGGTCCCAGACCTGGGGGCTTACCTTCACTTGCCTCCAGGGGCCATCTCATGTGTTTCTCCTGTTAGAATCTCGTGGGGGCAGGGTTGAGGCTCCGTGCTGAGAGAGGCTTTAAGGCCACAGGAAAGTGGAGATATGAGGGGGAGACAGAAGTCGCGTGCAGCATGGCAGCCTCATGCCTGGCATTCCTCCCAGCCAGTCACCACCACCCCCCATCTCTGCTTTATCCCTAGCACCATCTGTCACTGCCGTTGTCACCCCTGTCATCTTGACACTCCCCCAAGAAGCAGGGAGTGCCTGCTATCCAGGGAGTGCCTGTTCCCTCCTTGAAGCTAGAAATGGTGGAAAGGGATAGGGAGCCAGCCCTCTCACCTGCATGGGGCTCTGTCACAGAGTAGTATCTCCCTGTCCTGTACAAATGGCCAGTACCTCCTTGCTGAGCTGTTCCCAAGGAGAAATGAGAGCTGAGCAGGAGACATCTGTGCAGCTTTCAATGTCTGGTGGTATTGAGGGGTCAAAAGTGAGCCACTCCTTCCACTGGGAGGTGGGTCTGCACTGCCCCCCTCCCTCATGGGCATTATACCATGTTGTGGGTGCTCACTTTTGGAAGGTCTGCCTGGGATCTTGATGGGTCAGAGTAGGGAGGCTGTAGGAGGAATTGGTGATCCAAGGGAGCACATAATAAGGGACAACCCAGGGTATAGGAACAGAGAGGGTGACAAGATGGAGACTGATCACAATGCCAATGAGATGGGAGAATGGTTGGAGGCAGTGAACCCAGGGCCTAACTTTTGTCAAAAGCTTTGGATGGCAGTGAGGGCACTGGATGCTTTGTGTTCATGACTTTGTTGATGCTAGCAGCCCGTGGTTGGGTGAGGGTGCAGGCTCTGGTCATTGGCAAATTTGGGCCTGAGACCCAACTCCAGTGCTTGAGTGCCCCTTGAGATAGCAGAGCAGGGGGAGCCCTGAGTTTTGAGCCCTAAGATGGGCTATATGGAGGTGCATATTTGGGGCAGTGACTACCACGGATTTCTCTGTGGCTCAGGTCCAGTTAGCAGAGGCAAGCAGCTGCAGGATGACAGAGCTAAGGGCCTGAGGTCTGGCTGGTCTCTATGTGTCCCTTACAGCTTCTTCAGCCTTCCTGTCTCCATACCCGCTATGGTCTCGGTAAGCCCAGGCATGGCCCCCAAGGCACAGCTTTGCCAGACAACCAGGTGTGCAGCTGTACAGGCAGGAGGGGAGACCCATCTCCCTGGGGAAAGATTGCCTCCTAAGGTCATCATGCCCTCGTGATAGGACTGGGGTGTTTTTCTAGAGCTATCTGCCTCCTCAGGGCTCGTGTGAGGAACCACGGCTGGGAAGAGGTGGTGGAAGACAAGCAAGGGGCATGTTGGCTGTAACATCAGTTGCCCTGGGTGGTCTTGGGGCAAATTAGATATTGTCCTCCTCAGAACATGTGGCTTCCAGGTAGTTCTTGGCCCCTACCATTAAGGCCACATCAGAGAGACAAAAGCAGGGGAGGAGGGAATGAGGGCCTATTTCAGATTTCAGCTCTTGGCTACTCTCTGAGGGGCTACCTGGGGCCTCAGGGTCAGTAGGGGCTGTGGGCATGGACCCAAGTCCACTCATCGGGCCTGGCTGTGGGGCCAGGGTGCAAGTATGATACTCTGTCTGGTGCAGGAGCGCATGGCGCAAGCAGCAGAGAAGTATAGTGGTGCTGCCCCGAGCTGCTGCTGGCCCATATTGGTGCCCACTCGTTCTTCTGCCCCTTCCCAGCACCAGCATCCATCCTGGGGTGGGTGCCCACATTCCCCTTTTCAAGGGCAGCGTCTCATTCGCTGTGGAACATAGATGCCTCCTTCCAGGGATGTCCAGACCACTTGTGAGGGGACTGCCACTGGAGTCCCTGAGCCAGGAAGGGAAGTGTGGGCGCCTGGGGTTCCAGTACCCTCAGAGGCCAGGCCCTGAGTGCCTCCCCATCTGCTCCCTGGTGGGATGGGCTACTCCCTCTCAGGCAGCACAACTAAGCTCAAGAATGTGTCTGTGCTCTTGGCCTGGGGCTGTGTGGGTGGGCCCAGAGACCAGTCACTGTCCTTGGCCGCTTGGAAACCTGATTTTGACATAAGTGTGCAACAAGGCATCCCAAATTAGTAAGCTGTGGCCTGGCTGTGCCTGTGCAGAAGGAGGGAGACTGGGAAGCAGAGAGGATGGAGTATTGGGGTCAGGGCATTGGGTGGCATCTGGCTCTAAGGGTAGTTTTGCTTCCAAAGTTTGGCTTCAGTTCCCAGGATGGGGGAGGAGATGACTGGCCTTGAGAGTGACTTGTAGCCTCCTCCTGGGGCACAGCTGCATCTTGCCCT
Organism: Craseonycteris thonglongyai; assembly: GCA_004027555.1. Lineage (NCBI taxonomy): Eukaryota > Metazoa > Chordata > Mammalia > Chiroptera > Craseonycteridae > Craseonycteris > Craseonycteris thonglongyai. Next base: position 28,941 of record PVKE010003123.1, on the reverse strand, counting down.
TATGATCTCTTCTACCACCATGTTGTTGCCATAAAGGTTGCTCCCTGCTTGTGTCTTTTCTGCAGGATTCTGTTGCTGCCTTAGAGAGACACTTTGGTTCCCAGGTGTCCTCTTGACTCAGCACAGGTAGATCTCGCCTCTGTTCTTCCATCCTGGCCCAGAGTAGCAGCATTCCCAACCCAGCTCCTCCCTTTTACATCCCTTTGGTTATTTCCCGTAACCTTTGACCTGGGCTTAGAGGCTTACTGTGGAATCTTGGGACCAGAGCCTAAGCCTTTCCTGGGAAAATTCCTAAGATTCCTGTCAAACTCAAGGACAGTTGCTCTATGACCGTGGGTTCTGGCCAGAGGCCTCTGTCCTGGCTATTTAAGGCCTAGGCTGCTTAGAGTAGTTAAAGCTGGGGGCAGGGTGGTTTGGGCCAGAAACTTGGGTGGAGAAAACTCCTGGCCCAATGACTCCTGGGTCCATTGCAACACTTATTAGCCACCCCCACCCCCGCCACACCCTACCCCGGGCTGGAGCTCTCCTGGGGAGTGGGCTTCCTGTCTGCCTGGCAGGGTGCTCAGGCCAGTGGGTGCCAGGTACCTGAGCCTGGGGAGAAACGTGTTGGGAGTCCCAGGCATCAAAGAACTCTGAGGAAAGCCTGGGGTTAGGGGCTGCTCTTTTTCCAGAATTCAGGATCCAAATGCACTTACGGTGGTGTATCAGCTCTGCTCCCACCCCAGTAGCCAACCTAGTTTGGGAGGTTTGATCTCAGGGATCTCTAGTCAATGGTTACAGCTTCCTTGGCTCTCTTGGTTCAGACATTCCGCAGACTTCTAATTCCTTTGGATAAAAGCCTGTTTTTGTGGGCAAGCTGTAAGACATGGTTTCTCCCCAGATCCTACCTCTCTTCTTGGTAAAAGGGGCAACTCCTCTTGGCTGGTGATTAGGCTGCTCCAGGAGGCTCAGACAGAGCATTTCCTGGTCAGGAAAAGGACGTCCTCGTTATCCACTGGGCTGCATAACAAAATGCCATTCTCCACTTTGTTCTGGACGGCTGGGCATGGAGGAATGCAGCTGGCCTGAGCAGTTATTATTTTGGTGGTTGTCTTTGATGTGCCAAAGAAATGATGACATAGAAGCCTGGAGCCTAGCTCAGGAGCCAAAAGCTTGTTAGTGATTAGAGAGGGGGAAATGGCCCTGTGGAATTGCCCACTGTGTGTATAGAGCTCAGAGCTGCCAACTCTCTGTCCTGGAGCTTTGAGGACAGTTAGAGCCCCCTGAGCTAGCCCCCCAGGGAGCGGGTGTGTGAAAGGGCCAGGAGCAGCCGGGTCTGCCTCTCACCAGGGTCTCAAGTTAAGTTGTCCAGCCCAAAGGCTCCTCCCCGTAGAGCAGTTTCCTGTGGGTCTCCACGCCCCAAGATGGAGACTGGGTATATTGTCCTTCTAGAACCATCTCCTACCAGTACTGGGAGGTTGTGGGCCAGGCCCCACCCTTAGACATGTCAGGTAGCATGGGCCAGGTTCAACCCCCAGACATGTTGTGTTGGGCCCTCATGGTATTTTCAGTTTGTATTAGTTTCCAACCTTTAAAAATTAAGGGGTTTCTGGACACAGTCAATAGTTTAGTGGTTACCTGAGGATAAGGGGGGAGGTGGGTGGGAGTGGGGAGGGGGAATGAAACATACGGTGATGGAAAGTGAGCTGATTCTGGGTGGTGAGCACTTAATGCGATGTATAGACAACGTAATATAGAATTGTACACCTGGAAACAATGTAATTGATATCAATGTCACCCCAATAAATCTAACAAAAAAAAATTAAGGGTTTTTATTTCAAAATCTAGTAGATTCTCTTGAAAAATTGGAAGATTTGGCATTACAAGGTATGCATTCCCACAGTTGGCCGGAGTCGCAAACCATGGCCATTGTGGATCGAGGACAGGCTCTGTAGTTTTCCACTGTCCCTACTATTCCCTGGGGGACCCCACACTCAGCCCACTCAGCGGCTCTTTCATCCAGCAGGGAGCCGAGTGGTGTGGCTGGAAGCATGGAGTCTGCAGTCTTACCATCGCCATCCAGATCCTGAGCAATATGGTCTTGGGCAAATTGCTTAATCTCTTGGTGCATCGGTTGTCTCAACTGTACAAGGGAGATAATGTTACAGCCTACCTCATAGGGCTGATGTGGGACTAGAGTTGTGCTCAGTAAGCCCTCGATAACTGTTAGCTAGGGGGGTGGTTGTCGTTCACTGCTCCCCTTCATGCATTCACATTACCTGCCTGGCCTCTACAGCTTTTTGAGTTTAGGTTGAATGAGACTGAGCCCCCAAGGTCAGGGATCTGGTTTCCTCATCTTTCCATTGGCAGCCATCCCAATGTCTGGCATACAGCAGATGTGCCCAGGGAGCATGTGTTGAGTGCTGAATGCATGAGCTGGGAGCCATGTAAGAGCAGAAGAAGCAGAGCAGCAGAGTGGTTTTGCGGCAATGGCTTGGTTGCTCTGAGGTTCCCTCTCTGCCCTGATTAGCTCTCCAGTTTCTGGGCACCTGTTTTCTTACCTACAAAATGGGGATAATCATGGTGTCTGCCACACAGGGTGGGAAAGGACTGGGGGAGGGCTGTGTAGCTGGCTCACTTGGCTTAGTTGTCACTGGTGGTCCTCAGTGAGGTGGCGGTGTCATCATTTGACATCTATTCCTTCCTTTGGTTGTAAACACTGAGATGTTTTTCTTTCCATACTTTCGTCCTTTCTCTCCCTGATTTCTCCCTGTTTTTCTGCATTCAAAGCATTTCACTTTGGAGACAGACTGTAGTAGTCAGAATGCTTTCAGTTGCAAGAGATGCCCCACTCAACTAGCTTACACAGTAAAGGGGAGATATCGCCAGGAGTCAAGGGAAAGGCACAGAGGTAGGACAGACACTGACTCTGTCTCTTCTCTGCGATTTTCTTGACTCTGTCGCCCCAGCTTTAGGCTAGCTCCCCTAATGGTCATAAGATGGTCATGAAGGTTTAACCTGGGTCATGTTCCTGTACCTGCACCAATTATGGGCTCATGCTGATTGGCTCAAGCCTCTTAGGACCCACCCCCGGAGTTGGAGTTGTGGTTTTACCCGCCAAATTGCAGGGCTGGAAGCCAGGTAGCCAGTGGGAGCCATGAAGGTTCTCTTTGTGCCATAGTAGCTGAGACATGTCAGTGATGCTTTGGAGGCTGTTGGCCCCACCTAGACTGGCACCCCTTGTAGGTCAGCAGAGACACCTGGAGTGGATACCTTGGATCAGATGTTGTTGATGCCAGATATAGGATTGGGGAGGTTGGCATTGGTGACTCAGTAGAGCAGGGAGATCAGATCAGTCCTGTGAGACCAGAGCACAACACTCGGTTCCCATCAGGCCCAATGGCTATTCGGTGTGTGTACGTGTATGTGTGTACACACATGCTGGAGAGTGACACTCCCATGGTCCCTGAGGCTCCTGAGAAGGCATTGACTGCCACAGAGGGGTGACCCCTGGAGTGACAGAACGCAGCCTGGGCCACACTTGGGGATGAAGATCTCCCTGTATCCCACATACATCCCCAGAGATAGCCATACTGTGTGAGTGAAGGCAAGCAGGATGGGTAGGTAGGTGGCTCATGTGAGACCCCCTGATTTTAGCTTCTGGAGCCTGGAACTGCAAGGAAGTAGGGGGAACTCAGGCACAGGGTGGCCCGTGAGTCTGCCTCAGACCATGTGCGCGTGCGCCTGTGGCTTCCAGACGCAGCTGACTGGGTGGGTTTTGGCGGCAGACTACAGGATGTTGGATTGCATCCTGATTGTGTCACCCTTGGAAGAAGAGGATGAATAAACACATCGCCTTCTCTGCAAGCACAGCACGCCATAAATTTTGGAGATTTTCAGTCTCACCCGCAAAGCCAAAAGCTCTAGACTTAGCTGTTCTGTCCTCCGTTTGATCCTCAGGCTGCCACGAGCAGGTGGAACAGACTCAATAATGAAGCTCTGTGTAAGGTGGGCAGATGGCCCTGATGCTGTAGCAGTGAGGATGGTGTTCGGGAATTTATAAATGGCAGTGTTGTCTAGCATGCTGGGCATGGTGGTGAGAGGGTGGGAAGAACGGAAAACCTGACCTCCCCCCAGCCCACAGCCAACTTCAAGGAGCTTGTGTAAGACAGAGAACCAGGATACATAAAAATAGGGCAACTAATAGTGCAAGGAAATGGGGTCCCTGCCATGTGAGGGGTCTGGAATGTAAGTACTTAGGGGCCAGGTCAGAGCAGGTGCCAGGAAAAAGGGAGAGTGAACTCTAAAGCCCAGGAAAGAAGCTGATTTTGAAAAGCGAATTCAGAGGTAACCAGCTGGGTGGGAACTGAGCATGTAAGGAAGGTCTCAGACGGTGAGGGGCCCGGGATGCCATGCTAGGGGGGTTTGGACCTGACCCAGCACATCCTGTGCTCTAGTTACTGTATTTGATGTGGACACCAGTGAGAGGTCCTTTGGGGCCTCTTTTTGGGGTTATGTTGCAGCCCTGGGGGGACCTGGGGAGGTTGTGACATGATCCCCTGGGCACAGGGGAAGGGGGACAGGGCCAGCTACAAGAGTAGAGGCCCTGCTGAGAGAGGGTCATTGGAGAGAGTGGGTTTAGGGGTAACCTTTACTTGTTTGAGGGGACAGTACAACTGCCCGGAGGGGCTGCATGGGGTCTAGGTAGCAAGCACACACGCTTGGGAGTCATCGATGCAGGGTATCGTGACTGAGTAGGGGTGGGGTTGGGTGGGCATACTTAATGGAGAAGAGAAGTTTGAGTGTGAGTGCCGGGGGCTCCGGATGGGAGGGAGAATGGCGAGAGGGGTTCAGGCTGAGGCTATAGAGAGGTCAAGGAGAACTCAGGTGCTATGGAGACCCCTCCGCGGGAGAGCAGGGAGCCAGGACCCTACTGTCTGGTCCTGAGCCCCTCTGCCACTGTGCCTGGATGCACATTGGCTGCCTCTGTCCTAATTGGTAGCTCCTGGGGCTTCTTTAGTGGTGCCTCTTCCCTCTTGTCTGGTGTTCCACAACACCAGGACAGGATGGCAGGATGAGACTCAAACCCACTGCTCTTTCCTGTCCTTGCTCCTTCTAGCTGGCATTTGGGGCGAGGGGGCTGGGGATGGCGGAGGCGTGTGCGTTTCTGCCCATCGTGAAGCTGTCTGGGGCCTGCCCTTGCGAGGGGCCAAACCCAGGAGTGCCGAGCCTGGGAACTTTCCCTTGGAAAACATTATTTTACCCCTATTCCCAGGGAAGCCAAAAATTGGAGTCTGACCTTGACACTCTGCTTCAGGTCCTGGTAGTTTCTTTTTTACAGTGCTGTGTGCCAGCTCCAAGGGCCCCAGCTCACTTGGGACCAGCTGCCTGCCTCTCTGCTAAAGCCAGGTCTCCACATCTCATCCAGAAACCTCTGTCCAAATAACCAGTGTTGGGATGGGGCAGGAGGGTGGCATGAATCAGTGCGTGTGGGCCCCTAGGGAACCCCACTGAGGTAAGAGGGAGGAGGCTGAGGCATGACGCTGCAGAGACCAGCCCGAGACCCAATGTTGGGTCTGAGTAAGTACCAGTCCCTTAAGCAGGGCCCCTGTGTGCACTCCGCTCTTAGGTGCGCAAGAGCACGGGGTACATATGGAGGACTGTGAGCCCAGCCTGGTGGGGGAGGCTCTCCGACAGAGCTCAAGTGAGGGAGCTGGGCCAGGCCTGGCCTGCCTCTGCCTGAATCCTGCTTCAATAGGACGACCTGTGAGGTCTGGGGTGGGGGGCAGAAACACACATTCTCCACCCTTGGCCTTTTGGAAGCTTTACTTAAAATCCAGGGACCATCTAGGGACTCCTAGGCAGGAGGACAGGTGAGCTCTCAGGGGCAGCGGCCACAAGCATTCCTCACCAGCCCAGATGGAGCAGACCATGTGTGACAGGGCCTATTCCCAGATGGATTCAGGGGCCTTGAGGCCCCTTGGGCTCCTTCTGTGGAAACTTGGCCTGGAATTGGAACTCTGGTAGCCTCACATTCTGAGATGTGCAGAGAATGCAGATGGCGGTGGATTGACTCAGGTTTAGGCTCCCCCTAACTTGGCTCCTCTTCCCAGTGGGCTCATTGTTTCGCTTTATTTTTCAGCAGAATGCAGAGCCAGAGCCCCGGAGCCTTTCTCTGGGCGGCCATGTGGGCTTCGACAGCCTCCCCGACCAGCTGGTCAGCAAGTCGGTCACTCAGGGCTTCAGCTTCAACATCCTCTGTGTGGGTGAGTGTCATGGCTTGCCAGGGGGCAGCCTCAGACACAGGAAGGACAAGGGCCTTCTGGGAGATGGGGTGCTGGCCACCTGTGAGCTGCAAGGGGACCCCTAGGCACAGTGACACGTTGGGGGGTCAGGACTAGGATTTGAGTGGTGTCTTTGCCAGAGTCAAGGACAGAGTTGAGACCAGGGCCTGACTCAGAGTAGCTGTGAAGAGGAAACAGCAATAGGCCTGTGAAGTGCTTTGTAAACTGAGAGTGTTTACCATAGACGTTTAAGTTGTTTGTTTATTTAAAACACATTGACTGTTGTTCCTACTATGTGTCCAGTATACAGTGGCAAACAAGACTCTTCCTCCATCACAGTAGCGTGTAGCAAGAGCTCCCGTACACATCTGAACAAAGACAGCCACAAACAGGGAGGCCCTGAGAGGCACCACGTGCCTCAGGGCTGGGGCCTCCCAGAGGCACAAAGAACTCGACCACACCCTCCACAGGTGCTGGGCTGTGGGTGCCCCTCAGGAAGCAGCCTGTCCTAAACCTCCCAGTAAAGCTCCATGGACCCTGGGCTCGGGAGGGATGGCGTGCAGAGCAGGTGCCTGGGTCCCATTGAGGTCAGCAGAGCCAGTGTCCAATGGTGTCTCAGAGCTGCCTGGCCTTGCCTCTTCCCCCTCCCTGAGGAAACATCTTGCATGTCTGCATAGCCATGTCTCATGTCCAAGTCAGCCTTTTGTCTCCTCCACTCATTTCTGAGGTTGCTGAGAAGGACTGGCCCCTGGGGATAGGGGCAGTGAGGGATGCAACGGGAGGAATGTCCCTCTCTCTCTCTTCTGTGGAGGCTGAGCATGCCTCAGCCCCACCCCGCCTAGCCCACAGCCAGGGCCACCCCCACTTCCAGCTCTGATGTCCTGTCCCCTCTGCTCTCTGCCTCCCAGGGGAGACGGGCATTGGCAAGTCCACACTGATGAACACTCTTTTCAACACGACCTTTGAGACTGAGGAAGCCAGTCACCATGAGGAGTGTGTGCGCCTGCGGCCCCAGACCTATGACCTCCAAGAGAGCAACGTGCAGCTCAAGCTGACCATTGTGGACGCTGTGGGCTTCGGGGATCAGATCAATAAGGATGAGAGGCAAGAGGCGGGAAGGGCGTCCCTGCCCAGGCTCGTCCCCACCCTCCCTTGCTGGCCTTGGCTCTAACCCTGTGCCTGAGCAGCACTCTTCACTCCCAGCTGTCCCCATGCACATAACCGAGCCCCACACTCTGGGGACTGGGGAGGGCCTGAGGAGAAGGGATCAGGCGTCCCCAGGCTGCTCCTAGGGAGAGTAGGCTGTGGGCAGCCCGCCTCGTGGGTGACGGAGCTGTCTGTAGTTACAGGCCCATAGTTGACTACATCGACGCGCAGTTTGAAAACTATCTGCAGGAGGAGCTGAAGATTCGCCGCTCGCTCTTCGACTACCACGACACCAGAGTCCACGTGTGTCTCTACTTCATCACGCCCACTGGGCACTCCCTCAAATCCCTGGATCTGGTGACCATGAAGAAGCTAGACAGCAAGGTGTGTCCCCTGCTTATTCTGTGGGCTCCACAGTCCTCCACTGGGGTGGGAGTGATGGCTGCAGCGTGACTGTCCACTGTAGTCCCAGGGGTTCTGCTGGTTGGGGGCTTGCACACTACCCCCTTGGCTTAGTCTCCTCTATATTCTCCTTTTCCCTCCTGCCCCGGGGCCCCCACTGCTCTGGTCTTTCTCTCCGGAGCTCTGTGCCCTGGATCTGGCCCTGGCCCCCTTCTCGCTAGCTGAATTCTCATTCTTGCCCTGCTGGCTCCCAGCCTCCTCCCCTCCTCCAGCCCTCTGACCAGTGTCCCAATTCTCAGCTCATTTTCTCTCCCTCGATTCCTAGTTCCTCTGCTTCCTTCACTTCCCCTGTCCTTCCTGCCATGGATTTCCCTTGGGTCCTCCTGCACCTACCAGGAGAGGACAGTGAAGGCCCAAACTGGGACTACAAATGACAAGTGGGGATTGAGAGGGAGCTTCATGAGGATGATAGGAAGTGCTTGGGGTCCTGGGGGCGTGTGACCCCTTGGTCACCTGTCAGCTCTCACATGACTGCCCTCCCTATCTCAGGAGTTAATCCCACTGTGAAAAATGGGATAACTTTAGCCTGAGATTTTGAGGTCTTCCTGTGGCTACTGCTCATGGGTCACCTTATCTGCTTAGGTGGGAGCTCAGCCCCCTGCTACTGCTCATGTGGGTCCCAGGTTGGTTAAGACCTTCAGAGCGCTTTGGGTCAAAGCTAGGTATGCCCAGGGAACAAATTTTGGGGCTTGATGGTGGTTTGGGGGAACCGCGGCTGTAAGACTCCCTGCAGCTGATTGTTACAACCCATCAGAATGGCTGCAGGTGGCCAGGTTCAGGCTGGAACTCCCCACAGAAGCATCCCCATCTCTCTGACTTGCTGCCCTTCTGTCCAGGAATGTGACCTAGGCAGGGCTGTCCACAGCCAGGGAGCCACTAACCTGCCCCTTTTCCCCTGATCCTGGCAGGTGAACATTATTCCCATCATTGCCAAGGCTGATACCATCTCCAAGAGTGAGCTCCACAAGTTCAAGATCAAGATCATGGGCGAGTTGGTCAGCAATGGGGTGCAGATCTACCAGTTCCCCACTGATGACGAGGCTGTTGCAGAGATTAATGCAGTCATGAATGTGAGCGCTGGGCAAAGGCCTTGGGGTCCTGGGGCCAGATGGCTTGGAGCCAGCACAGGTCACTGACAGAGCCCAGGAGACTCGTTCCCTCGAATTCCAGCCTTAGCTTCTCCAGGAAAGATGGGTGGGCATCTGGGAGCCAGCCAGTCCTATGTCCTGTGGATAGGAGATGGGAGGAAGTGGGTATTGGGCTGGTACCGGTACTTCCCCAGGTTTGAGTTTCACAAGGTATGGAGTCAGGGCGGGGACCTGAAACCTGTAGGAGTGAGCAGGCAGGATGCCAGGGCTGGGAACTTGGAGGAGAGCCAGGCCCACAGGTTCTTTGAGGGCAATTCTAATGGCCCCAGGGGAACCCAAAATCTTAAAGAACACCCTAGAACAAACTTGTCCAACCCACGGCCTATGGGCCACGTGTGGCCCAGCATGGCTTTGAATGAGACCCAACACAAAGTTGTAAACTTTCTTAAAACACTATGAGATTTTTTTTTGCGATTTTTTTTTTTTTTTTAGCTCATCAGCTATCATTAGTGTTAGTATATTTTATGGGTGGCCCAAGACAATTCTACCAATGAGGCTCAGGGAAGCCAAAAGGTTGGACACCCTGCACTAGAACATGAGGAAGAAGGTTGCCGATCCAGCCCACTCCCCGGTTTGGAGGTCCCGGGACACATCTCCAAACGAGGGCTGGGCAGTGAGCATCTGGCTGGGCCTCGTTCAGCCCAATGCTCACACATGCCTGGGTCCCTTTCCAGGCACACCTGCCCTTTGCCGTGGTGGGCAGCACCGAGGAGGTGAAGGTGGGGAACAAGCTGGTCCGAGCACGGCAGTACCCATGGGGAGTGGTGCAGGGTGAGTGGTGGGGAGAGCACCTCCCCAGCTGGGGCCTGAACTTAACCCCCTGTCCTGCCTTGCTGCCTGTAACCCCTGCTGTGTGTCCTCCCTGTGGCCCTCTGTTGCCTGTCCTGCCTGTGGAGTCTGCCAACACTCTGACTGTTGTCTTGTGCCCTGTCCTCTGTGCCCATCCGTGTGCCTGCCTGACACCCCGTGTGCCCTCTGCTTGCAGTGGAGAATGAGAACCATTGTGACTTTGTGAAGCTCCGGGAGATGCTGATCCGGGTGAACATGGAGGACCTCCGCGAGCAGACCCACAGTCGGCACTACGAGCTCTACCGGCGCTGCAAGTTGGAGGAGATGGGCTTCCAGGACAGCGATGGGGACAGCCAGCCCTTCAGGTGACAGCCTATGCATGGAGTGAGGCTGTCCTCCCAGCCTCTGCCAGACCTGCCATGCCGGCATCTGCTTCTGGAGTCTCGTGAGCCAGGGAACAAGGCTGCCGGGACCCCAGCGTCCTCTTGCCCTCACTGTCTATGTGATTCTGCTTCTCTGCCTCCCCCTTCCCACTGTAATCCCACCCTGGGCTTCTTCCCTCTGGGTCTCCACAGCCTGCAGGAGACCTATGAGGCCAAGAGGAAGGAGTTCCTGACTGAGCTGCAGAGGAAGGAGGAAGAGATGAGGCAGATGTTTGTCAACAAAGTGAAGGAGACCGAGCTGGAGCTGAAGGAGAAGGAAAGGGAGGTGAGAGCCGGGCTGGGCGACTGTGACAAGGCCAGGGCCTGGTGGGGTGGCCTGGGGGCCTGGCACCTTCCCCGCCCACACAGAAGCCAGCTGCTGCCTTCTGCCTCCAGCTCCATGAGAAGTTCGAGCACCTCAAGCGGGTCCACCAGGAGGAGAAGCGCAAGGTGGAGGAGAAGCGGCGGGAGCTGGAGGAGGAGACCAATGCCTTCAACCGCAGGAAGGCGGCGGTGGAGGCCCTGCAGTCGCAGGCCCTGCATGCCACCTTGCAGCAGCCTCTGAGGAAGGACAAGGACAAGAAGAAGTAGGTGGTGGGCCCTGCCCTGCGCTGGGCACTCACTCTGGTCCCCTCGTGGCTCCTCCATGTTGACTTTTACTCATGCTCACTCTCGCTTGTTTACCATTTTCCTCATTTTCGTTGGCCCTTTCTCCTTGTCCTTGTGAACCTTTCCTTTCCTTTCACTAGTGATCTTGTCATCTCAATATTGAGTATTCCGACCCTCTTGCACAAGTGAGACCCCTGTCTCTGTCTCTCTCTCTCTGTCCCCCTCTCTCTGTCCCCCTCTGTCTCACTCTCTCTCTTCTCCTGCTGTCCCCTCCCCCTACTGGGTGAAGGCTGACCACACAGGCATGGAGTGGCCGCTGAGGGTGGGTAGGGATCTTTCAGGCCAGAAAAGGGACAAGGCCTGGGAAGATCAGCATTTTCTGACAGATTCCAAAAGCTCCTGTTTGGACAGCTGTGGAGCACCCTCCCTGCCCCGCCCCCAAGTCCCTGAGGCCGTAGACCTGGGACCCCTGCTGGCTCTCAGGGGGTGAATGAGAACAGTGCAGTCTTGGGCCCTGCCAGCACTGCCCCCTGCACACTATGATCACTACTGGCTAAAGGAAGAACAACAGCTCCTGGTTGGGGCTCTGAGTCCCATCAGGGGGAGGAGCCGCACCTCAGGTAGAGGGTGGAGTTAGAGGAGAGAATGACGGTGCTGAGGCGGCTTTTCTCCGCCCTCAGGAGTGAGTCTACACACTGGCCAGGTGGGGGCAGCGCCGAGTCACTTCTCAGCGGTTTTGTCATAGCCTACTTCCACAGATGCTCTGGCGCCTGGGGAATCTCCCTCCTGCTGCACCTCAGTCAGTGTCCCCATCACATCACACTGCGGGGATCTCATTCATCCCTGTGTCCCCCAGCCCCTGGCCTGTGTCAGGTATTGTCCTCCCTGGCCAGCCTAGGTACTGAGCAGCTATACCCATCTTGGCCCTCATTCCTGGGCTCTATAAAATCCCATTTCCTCCTGGAATGTTTGGGAATGTGTTGTCAGGCTTTCTTGGTGGCAGTGGGCCAAGCAGTACATAGCCCTGGGATGCTGTTTCTGTCATTAGCACCCCTCCCCCTACTCCCCAGTATTGCATTCCCTAACACACACACACACCACGCCCACGCATGTATGCACACACACACTGTCTTGCTCTCGCTCCTGCCCCATCACACTCACTGGCTCAGACACATGCCTACCCACACAAGTCCCCAGACACACATGCACCAAGCACAGACACATCTAAGGAAAAGAAACAGAGAGAGCTTCTCCCTGGACGGGGCCAGATATGTGTCCTGAGGACGGTCCTCTGCTTTGGGACAGACCCTCCTCCTTTCTGTAGTCTCCCTCATCCTGCTGACTGGGGGCCCCATCCCGTCTGACGGCACTGCACCCCAGCCCCACACCCCCTCAGCCCTGTGAATTTCCCCTCCACTTCCCATTGGCTCCCAGCCTTTGTCCCACATCCTGCTCATGGCTTGGTAAGTTCAAGTTCTGTGAATTTGAACCTGTGTGTATTTCAAGCTAGCAGCTCAGAAGTTTTTTTTTTTTCCTGGAAGGGGTGAGCAGGTCTGTGACCCAGGTACCGGTACCCAAAGCAACTTTGTCCTGCTCCCTGCCTGCCTGGCCTGGGCCGTCTTAAAGAAAAGGCAGGCAATGTCCCCTAGGACATAAGTTGTGGAGAAACCACTGGCAACAAAGACAAGGACTATGGCCAGGCCAGGGTCTGAGGGCCCAGGGTGGGGTGCAGGCTGCTGCAAGGGCACCGGCGCAGCACCCAGGGTGGGGGCTTGTCACTGCTGTCAGGTGTCCCTGGCTCCCCAGGCCACCTGGGCCTGGAAAACAGGTCTTTTCTGTTTGCTGGACATGCCAGGAAGCTTCAGTCAGTCTGGCCATCTGGGAGACAGACCTCTCCTCCCAGGCTGGCCTTGTGGATGCCAGGAGTAGGGTCGGTGGGGTGACTGGGAGCACCCCTTCCTCCTACCCTGGTCAGGGAATGAGGTGAGTTGGGAGTACATTTGTGTGTGGGGGGGCAGTTATCCCATGACCATGTAGTTGAATTGGTCAACTAGTTTGATTGATTGTATTCTTCAAATTTTAATCCATTTTTGCCAAATTACTTCCCACTCAGATCTTGACCCTCAGCCTGGGATGCCACAAACTGAAGCAAATTCTCTGCTTTGCTTGTGACACATGTCAAACGGACTCCTCTTTCCCAGTGTCCATCTTGCGGTTATTTTGCTTCTGTTTGATTTGGTCGTCTGCGTATCTTTTAATGTGTCTGTTTTTGTTTTGTTTGTTTTATTTTTATTTTTCAGTTAATGCACGCACAGACTTACATGTCAAGAGCGGACTTTAGACTTTCATGTGTTAAGTTGCTTGAGTTACACCTTGTGACCCTTCTCCCATAACATGGTGTGAGGACCGACTGGGAGCTGGTACAGACTCCAGTGTTTACAGCCTTGCTCTGCCCCCTGCCTGCACCCCCAGGCTGCCCTGGGCCTGGTGGGCCACCCCTGTCTATGCAAACACGTCAAAGCCATGAATGCTGGAATCCAAAACTGATGAGGTTTATTTTTTTCAGAGCCAGTGGCTGGTCTTCCATTTACAGTGTCACTATTCCTTGATGGAGCAATTATGTGCTGCTCTAGCGAAGGCCCTGCCGGCGATGCTCGGCCTAATTGTTCAGCGTCAAGACGGTGCCCTAGGTGTGGCCGCGTGGTCTGGTATACATGCTGAAAAATTTGCCTGATTCCCCTTTATTGTAATGTTTCTAACCTTAAAGCTTAATTTCAATAATAACCTTTAAAACATTTCTAAATTTTCATTTTGGCACAAGCATAAAGATGAATAATATCCTCTCCCATTATTTTCATAAGTAACACAGATTCCCTGATTTTTAAAAACTAAAACTATCTCTAAGCCTTTCTTATGTACAAAGCATCCCTATAATATATAGGGAGAGGTGGGTAATAAACATCCTGTAATGACAGTGTTTGGAATTTCTTTACGGATGAAAGTGGAACATGAATAAGACCATGTCCAGTGTTCACTGTGAATGTAAATGGAACAGCAGCCCAAAGCCATTGTCTGTGTGCCCAGAGGTGCTACTGGTAAACAGGGACCAACCCCATGTGTGTGTGTGTTAAGTGTTTGCCTCCAACTAAGTCCCCCCCCCCCCCCCAACCAACCCCCGCATATGCCAAATGCACAGAGTGCTTGGCCAAGAAGAGTTTTTTATCTCAAGATCCTTGTTTCCTTTTTCTGGCTGAGCCACAGGGCAAATGATGAAGGTGTCAGAGGTATGTGGACAATTTAAGAAACCACTACTAGCAAAGGAGCTTTTCCCCTTTGGCTGCATTCTTTTTTGTTTGTTTGTTTGTTTGTTTGTTTTTGACAGATACAGAGACAAAGAGAGAACTGAACTGGGGGAACTCACTAGTTCAGCATATGGGTCCGCACGGGCCTGGGCCAGGATTCGATCCTTGGCCCCCGGGGCTGCAAAGTGAGGGCTTAACCCACTGAGCCATCCCGGCTTCCCCTGGCTGCATCCTTAAGGGGGAACATTTTAAGAAACGACCAGCAGCATTGATTCTTCTATGTTCCTGTTGGTTTGCAAACCATTGAGAGGATCTGGGTTGAAAATACATCCTGATACAATGGAAGTGAATAGATGAAAGGAAGGGTTTCCTTTCATGTTGATGAAGCACTGTGCTGGGCACAGGCTCCCAGAGGAAAGCTCTACCCCAGCCAGAGGCCCCCAGCCTAGTGCACTGCCTGGCTGGAAGCGTTCTGCAGCTGCGCTGATGGATTTGAGACTGGTAGTTTGTTCTTCCTGTCTTCTGTTCCCCTGCCATTGCCGGCTTTATCGATTTGCAGGACCAACCCTGGCTTCTTCCTGCCCTTCTGAGATGGTGTTCCATTCAGAATGGGGTGGCAGGTGAGCTGCGTGTGTCCACCAAGGCCCAGCCAGAAAAACGCAGCCTTTGCACCTGAGGGGCTCCCTTCTTCCGGAACAGAGCAGGTTTATTGATGCTCAGAGTGAAAACTCTCCCAGTATTGTGCATGACCACGGGTGCATCCAGGTTTTGAGGGGTAGAAACTTGAACTATTTGAAAAGCCTTCTTCAAGAAAAAGAACATGAATACTTGATTAGGTACAGGGCCCTAGAAGAGGCCTTGAGGGTTAAGCTTCATTAGCTTCCCAGTAAAGCCACCTCTGGCTGTGATTGGTAACTGCTTCAGTGTGGGTTTCCAGACAGGTAAGTCAGCACAGCTAAGGCAGGTATGGACTGTGAATGGGTTGCCTTTCGGGTAATTACATATCTGAAAGTGGATGAAGTTGGGTGGAAATGTGACCTTAAGATGGCTTCTGTTGGCTAATGTATTTCTGAGGATGAGGCTCCATGATCCAGTGGTTTCACTGGTTATTTAAGGAATGAGAACTGGCACATGGTTCATCTGGGGAGTCGAGTGGGCACATCCTGCCACCCACCCACCCACTGCAGCCTGTGGGCTGCTCCCAGGGCACAGTGGGAGGCTGGAATTGTGGCTGGTACCTGCCTGAGGGAGATCTCGGGGGGAGCTGTCATTGTTGCATTTTCTGGGGTCTGAGCTGCCTCCACGGGCCCCATGGACTTTAATGAACTTCACTGCACTTCTCTCCCCATGCTGTTTGGAATTTTGTCATCTTTAGCTGAGACCAAACTAATCCTTGGTGCATAGGGGAGCTTAAAATTGCCATTATGTAATCAAACTACCCCTCACAGAATGGGACCCGTGCCTGCAGGGTCTGATTTGCTCCTCTTCTTTCACAGTGTCATGTGTTGGTGTTGTTAGGGTTGGCAGTGGGATCATGCTGGCATTTACTGTCATGTTGTTCATGAACCAAGTTGGTTTGGGTGGTATCGCCATATAATTTATTGTCCACACAGACTTTAGGGAGTGAAAGGAGATGCTGCAAATTATTTGAGATCAACAGGCATAAGCCAGAACTGTCCCAAACAAACTGGGAGGTATGGTCACCCCAGTTATGGGAAACTGGGCCCTGGGTGGACTGTAGCGGCACAGACTGACTGCATGTGTGTTTGTATGTCTCTGTGTGGGTTCCCTGTTAAGCAGGGCTCATATTGGATAAGAGCCCCCGAGGGAAGCGTGGCTTGCTAGTCTGTTACGTTAACATGCTTTTCTAAAATTGCTTGTTAATTCATTTACTCCTTCATTCATTGACTGTTTTTGTTCCTTTTCATTCACTTTGTACTTTTTTTTCCCCATTAAATTTTGCATTTATTTTGAGTTTTTGTGGTGTCTTTTTTGAGTAGTAGCTTTTCTGATTTAACAGGTTTCCTAGCCTATTAATCTGCTACAACTGTGATAAAATACAGCTTGGTTTTTTTTGTGTTTTTTTTTTATGTGAACTTCATGGGGTTGATCAGCTTCTATAGGAATTATGTTTAATAGTGAATCCTGCTGGGGACAAATGTGAAAAGGTCTTGAATGGGTGTGGGATGGAGGAAAGAGTCATAGTTAGAAGATACAGCTAGTGGTCCAATGACTATTGGGCGAACAGGTGCAAGACATGAGAGGAGGCAAACCCTGCCCTTGATGAGTTTGCATCCTTGTGGAGGGGGCTTGACAGGGGACAACTAATATTTGAGTTCTGATTGTGTGCCAGGCATTGCTATAAAGTACATTGCATGCATTAACTCCTCTAATCCTCATAATCCTGTGATTAGGAACCATTTCCCCCAATGTTACAGGTAAGGCTCAGAGAGGTTAAGTAGTTACCCAAGGTCACACAATTAGTACTGGAAGAATTGGAATTTAAATGTTGGTAACTGTGTGCTATAGTTGCTCTTTGGCAACCCAATGGGATGATGGAAAAACTGTGGAAATGCAGCCAGTAACTTAGTGTGCAGCCTGACAGTGTCAGTTGGTGGACTCGAGATGGTTTTGTGGAGGTGGGATGCCATGGCAGGTGGGTCGATTTTGGTTGTGGAAGGGCAGCCTGGTGGTTGAAGGAAGGGATGGCAAGCTCACCGATTCATTTGTTGAGCTTTCTCTGTTGGGCACTAGGCTAATTTCTTGGAAGACCAAAATGAGGAGCTTGGGACTAAAGTTAGGGAGCTGACAGCCCAGTAGGGAGACTGGTATGCACACAACCGTAATGAAGGCACCGGTCAACTCTTCTCATGAGGAGGCTAAGTCTTCACTGCTCTTTGAAGGACAGAGACCCCAGGAAGCCAGGGGCAGAAGGCCTTGGTGGTGGAGGGAACAACACTGCACAACTCGGCTCACCATGTGGGAGAAGCAATATTTGGACAAGTTTAAGAAAGGTGCAGAATGCTCACCTCCCCGTGCTCCTTAGCCTGTCCGGGCCTCCTCCCACCTCCATTCACTGCAGTCACATCCTTCAACCCCTGCCCTTCTGCAGGTGGGACAAAGGCAGATGGATTGTGTCCATATTTCTGCCACCAGTACCCCTGCAGTGGGATATGAGCTCCTAATCTCAGGGAAAACAAAATGTTAGAGGAGTGTAGGATGGGACCCAGGACCCCAGTGCAAGTTTGGACAGCATTACAGCCACCGCACAGTGGTACTTTGTCAAGATGGAAGTTTGCATCTCCAAAGAAGAGGAAGAGCATGGAAAGACAGAGCAAGACTGCCCCTTATCCCAGTACTGGGGCTCACAGTTCTACCTTGTCCAAGAAACTGAGAGTTGGATTAGTTCTGGAGACCCAGCTAATATCCAGAGCTACTTGGTTAAGAGGTCCAAATAGCTCCCAGCAGTTCCCTTAGGATAAGCCTCACCCCACCCACTACAGTGCCTACTCACAGAGGAAGGAGGCAGAGGACAGTCAGCCACAGAGAGCCGTGGCCATGAACTATATGCGCCCCTCAGCATCTCCATCAGAACAGTTATTGATAGGACCCGGGAAATGGTATTCCAACTGTATCTGATCGAGCAAGTCTAAATGTGTGGTACCCAGTACATGCAAAAGATTCATTTTTACAAAAGCTTCAACAAACATTTGTTTCAAGGAAAGGTCAGGGTTTGTACTGAATACAGTGCAGACACTATTGTAGCATATCTGGGCCTGGACCACTTTGCACCTAATAGCAGATCATAATACTCCCTGTGGCTTAGCTCGATTACAAAAAGCTTCACAGTGGAAAGACTTCACAGACCACCTGTAAATGTGTGGCTCAGCCATTCACACCCCCAACACTAACCGCTCCAGCAGACGCCACTACTTGAAGAGCGGCTCTACAGCGTCACAGCTCAAGAGGGGCAGGGGGCTTCTCCCTCACAGCCCTACTAACGGCCGCCTCCTCCAGGCCGCACGGTGGGCGGAGCAGGTGCAGCCTCGGAACCTGCTCATCTCAACAAAATGCTCTCAGCTACGCCTCCCATCGCAGGAGTCCTAATATTCTTTAACATAAAAGTTCCTCTAGTTAAGCCAATTAACTGCTTTGCTTAAGAGTAACAAAGGAAAAATATTCTTAAAGCTTGGTCAAGTTACTGCACATTAAACAAAGCATACTTCATAATCCAGCCCTTGTACAGAGAAGACGTAGTCATGGCCACATCAAGGTAAAGGTATCTGGAGACACTGTCCCGGTTTTGCAGTGGCAAGCAGGGTGGCTGGGACTTGAAGTGCTGCACATCTGCTTGGAATTGGCCTGGAAGGCTGGAAGGACAGGCCAGCTCCAGTGAGCGGAGCAGTGAGAACTGGTCAGAACCAGCCCTGCCCTTCAGCCCTGAGCAAGGCCCGTCTCTGGCCTCATACTCCAGCTCTCTTGCGGGTCAATGCCAGCTCCTGATGGAGGAGGAAGGACAACCAAATGGCAGTCTGAGCATTCGTTCTTCCTGGGTCAGGCCCAGGGACTGGAGGGAAGCAGCACCATGATCAGGCTACCCTTGACTCTTGTGATCTCAATCTCCCCTTTCCCCTATTTTCTTCGCAAGAGCCAGGAATGTCTTCTCAATTGTTCTTCTAGGGCCTTCTTCCTTTCTTGTTACAGGACTCATAAAGCCTAGGCTTTAGAGGAGGCCAAGCGAAGAGAGGTTGCCATGATGCTCTGAAGGACACGGGTAGGGCACAGGCTGGCACATGAGAGAGAAAGTTGTCCGTGTAGGAAGACTGCAGACTGCTCAGCTGCTGCTCTGCCAGGGCTTTGCAGCGGACCAACTGCTCGATGGTGACCTGTCATTAAAACAGAGTGGTCATCCCTGAAGCAGAACCATGTTACATTCTAAGGAGAGAGCAGTCAAGTGCCAGAATGTTAGCATGGAACAATTTCAAGAAGGTCCAACCACATTAACTTAAGCACATTAACCTCACCATCTCAGGGACATCCACTTCCCACGTTGGTAAAACAGTCATGAGTCTAACCATGCATTCCATCCCACCTTGTCCATCCTGAGGGATTCTAACCCCTAATGCTTGGGACCATAGGCTCATATAGAGGGTGACAGATCTGAAATTTACACTCTCCAATATTAAGCTCAGGGCTGCTTCTTCCTGAGCTGGACACGCCCTGCCCCCCTCCCACCTTTTAGCTACAAGGGCTGCCCTGAGATAAAGCTTCTCTCACTGTCAGAGAAACCTGCCCCGATTGGTCCAGTGAATGGAGCATGTGCCCTATGCTCAAGTTCAGAGGGCATGCCAAGTGTGGGAAGTCTAGCCCTTAGGCAGACTTTTCACAGTCACCGTGGCCAGAGCATCTTCTGGAGTCCACAAGGGCCAAGAAGGGCCATGGGTACCCTTTTGGGGACAGAGTGTGGCATGAAAGGGACAAAGCTGAGATCTTGGGGCAAAGTTGATGTCTACCTGTGCTTTCTTTAGCAGATCAGATATAGGAGTACACCAGTCGGGCATGAACCTCTCCAACTCCAAGGTGATGATGACCAAGGCCAGTGTGGAGCCCTTGAACTGCAGCAGTTGGTGGCCCGCCATACAGTGCTGCAGCTGTCTGGTCAGGGACGCGACGTGGAGGGAAGGATTCCTCTGAGGCAGCAGCTCCACCATGTGGGGCCAGCCCACGGCCACCAGGGCGTGGAACTAGAGATCACATGGCTTTTAATGTTAGAACAGGAAATCCCATACTTTTCATATATCAATGACCAAAAGTGCAAATGATTTAAATTTCCATCAGGGAACGTCCAATGTTGCCCAGCCGTTTTCATTCCCATCCATGGCCCCACAAGGGGCTTGAGACTTAATGCCCACTCTGTGGTCAAGCTGAGCTTCAGCCTTGGAGAGAAAGGCAGTCTGCTTTGTAACATGGCCATGAGGAGTCCAAAGTAGCTAGATGACAATGTTTCAATTCTGAAAAATAGAAGAACACTCTTCAAGATTAAGGTAGCAGAAAAGTTACTGTATCTGCTTGACAAGAGAGGAAACTGCAAGTTGGCAACAGTGGCCATTTTTCATAATGAAACAGCCCTTAGCGATACAATCTTCATGCTTCATAACAGACCCAAGCCCCATGACATTTCCACATTGCATAATTTTGCCTTACTAACAGAATCATATCCTTAAAGACAACCATCATTCCCTAACTAAAACAAATACAGATTAATATGATATTTTTTAAGTGCCAGATCAATATGGTCTAAAGCCTCAATAAGGATTGTGTGTAGGTGAATAAAGACAGCTCAGTGAATGTGTGTAAAGTGCAGCAAAAGCAGACAGATTTTTATGTACAGTATTCATAGAATGGAAAGTTAAATATTTTTACAGTTTGTATTTCAGAGAAACTCATCATAATAGTGCCATCTAAAAATCTTTGTAAACTTAATTTAATGTCCTGTAGAAGTGGGAGTCTGGTGAAACTGTTGGATTTAAGATACATTTTTACTGTTCTGTAAGTTGTGAGCCTTGTGGGTCACCTCACTGTGTGCATGTGCAAGGATGTGTGCACGCCTGTGCTTGGCCATCCTATCTTGTAAACAGCTGTTCCAAAGGCACACATGAGTCTACCCTGAAACCTCCTTGGACTTATTATGGTCAAGAAGTCCAGCAGCATCCCAATACACAGGTCCCAGTGCAGTTTGTCCAAAATAGCCAGCTCATTCTCAGCAACTCATTCGAGGTGTGGCCAGAGCCATAGTGCTTTATGAAGTCTTTTATGCGTGGAATTAACTGTAAAAAGAAAATAAAGAGGCCAAAGCCCTATATCATGTCATGGCAACTTTTGTTTTCTTATCCATGGGGGCTGGGTATCCATGACCCTAATAGAGTTATCTGTCTTCCAGTGACCTGCCACAGGAAACGCTTCTGAAAGAAAAACCAAACCAGATCTAGGCTATCTGTCAAGTCCCCAGGTAGTGCCAATGTGTAGTGAATGTGACATGGTCCCCCTCTGCAACTAGGTTGTGATCTGCAGCTGTACTCCAGTTAATACTCAAAGGTACTTTGGAGACTGGGGCTGTGCCATCTCTCCCTTTCAGCTGCAGGAACTCACTCAGCACTTTCCAGGAGCTGTGGGCTCTACTCCTTCCTGTTATGGAGCCCTAAGAGCCCTAACACGATTACTTGCAGAGACAAAAGTAGGCCTTTGTGCTTCCTGGTCAGCAGCAGACAGGTTCAGTTTTGGCAATGCCATAGCTGCAAGCACATTGCCTTCAACCTTGATTTAAGACAGTTCAGTTTTGGAAAAACTATGACTTTTTCCCAAAGGGACTAATAAAGCTTATCTCTTGAGTCAACATTCAAGTACCAAGCACATTAAAGACTTGGTCTAATTTTTTTTAGATAAAATATTACTATAACCTTCAGAAAGACTTCTTTTAAAGGTTATTTATTAGATTTTTAGTTGGGTGGGGCATACATTATATTTTAATAAACAAAGATTAAATGCATTTTTATTGAAGGTTTGGAACTGGACAGTTATGGCTTTTTCTGCCCCCTGAGATCCTGAGATCAGCTAAGGGAGACCCTGTGGAAATGCCAGTGGTTCCACTATTGCTGAAGCTGGAGAGGTCAGAGGGAGGGAGGTGTGGGAGGTGTGGGAAGGGTATTGGGAGATGATCCCAACAGAAGCCACAGTGAAACTTAGAAGCTCAAGCAAGCCTGAAACACTTGTGGGGGCTTCTCCAGCCCTAACCTCTCCTAGAGAAGGGTTCCAGAGTCCCTGATGACCAGTTTTATTGACACAGCCAAGTCCTGTAGTCTCAAGCAGCTTTTTTAGATGTCGTTTCCAGGGGTGGACATTAGGCCACATGGTTTGGGGGGCCTTTTTCCTAGTCCAACAGCAGAGGTCTCTGCTTAGTGGGAGGTGGCATCTGTTATCAACCAATGAGGCACGATCTACCTGCCAGAGGTCAGACCTCTGGGTTGGCTGGGCTGGGAGAATTAAGCTGTTCTAACTCCCCATTTGTGGGTCCCCAGAATCCAACAATTCTAAGGAAGGGATAGCAGAGATCCCAGGAAGTTAATGGGTTTTCCCAGGTGCCCACCCTCCCCAGGTGCACAAGAACCTGGAGTGCTCCAGTGTTACACCCCTATGCCCCCAAAACAGCCCAGCGTGGACTTCCAGGGGTGCATGCCTCTCCTTCACTAACCTTTTTATGGGACACAATGGAGTAAACTTTCTTTCACCTGCAGTATGGAACAATTGAGCAGAATATGAATGCTGGAAACAAACTGTAAAGCATCTGTGTTTTTATTTAAGAAATTAAGTTTTTCTTTTTGTTTTTAAATATATTTTTATTTATTTATTTTTATTTTTGACAGAGAGAGAGATACAGAGACAGAGACAGAGAGAGAACTGAACTGGGGGAGCTCCCAGTTCAGTATATGGTTCCGCACGGGCCGGGGCTGGGATTCGATCCCTGGTCCCTGGCGCTGCAAAGTGAGCGCTTAACCCACTGAGCCATCCCGGCTTGCCCCAGTTTTTCTTAAAAAAAAAAAAAAAAAAAAAAGACCGATTGTATTCCTTCACAAATAAGTTAGTGCCATTTTTACGTTTGACCAGTGAAAATTCTCCTGAAATCAACCTTCAGTGACTAGCCTGAAGTCCTTTGTTAGGACTGACGGGAGGCGGGTAAATACGACACCTCAGGGAACACAGTCCCGTCCTGGCTCCGGTGGCGCTGGACAGGTCCAGACCAGCCTGCCCTGCCTCCTGGCACAGGAAGTCCTTTCCCAGCGCGGTCCCCAAGCCCACCCCCCACCACGCACACTGAGGCACAGTGGTGGGATGTGGACAGATTCCAGTGCCGGTTCTACTACTTCCAGCAAGTTACTTCGACGTGAGCATCCGAGACAGCTCAGCTCTCAAGCAGCCATTGGGGAGCGGAGGTCGGTTTCCTCTCCCGCCATCGGTCAGGGTCCCTGAGAGGCCTTCCTACCTTCACTGAAGCCAGGAGGCGGCGGAAGGTAGTGAGGGCCCGCCTGGGAGAAGCGCCAGACGTCCTCCAGCCACCGGAGCTGCCACGCGACTTCCTGGGAAGCGTTGCTGGGCCCCACCTGCTGAACAGAGCGAGGGGGAGGGCAGGGCCGGTGGCCGGCGCCGCCTCGGGCGACCAGGGGGGCTGCGCGCAGCCCTTACCTCGCGATGGGAAGAGCGCCCCCCGCCGCCCCGCGCCCGTTTTCCGTCCGAAGCAGAGTCCCGACCCACACCGGCGTCTTCCCAAGCACCTGCTCGCGAGGCACCCGTGGGTCCCGCCTCGCGCAGGGGAGCCCCGGGGGGAGGGCCCGCCTCCAGGTGCCGCCCGGCCGCGGCCCGTGCGCGCGGGAGGACGGGGGCGCAGGCGCTCCCAGGAGCGCCCCGCCGCGGAGACCGGCACCTGCGGGTGGCCGCCGCGCCACCGGCGGCCCAGAGCCAGCTTCAGGTGGGCGGCCAGCCGACGCTCGTGCAGGAGGCCCTCGGGGGCCACACGGCGCCGGCCGGAGCTCGGGCCTGCCGGGCGGCGCCGCTCCGGGCCGGCACGCCTCCGGGGACCTCGGGGCCCTTCTCCCGTCCGGACGCGGCCGGAGCTCACCTGCTCCGAGGCCGCGGGCTGCGGCGGGCGATGCGCGCCCGGGGCCCTGGCGCGCGTGGGCTCCCAGGTCTGGGGCGCGCCTCGGCCCGGCGTTTTCGAGCCCAGCGCCGCGCGGGCCTGCCCCTCTTCGGCTCTGGCCCCGGGGTGAGGGGCACGGAGCGGGGCGGCGGCGGGACGGAGCGCGCAGCTTGGTGACGGACCCCCGCGCCCGCCCGCTGAGCGCCCCGTGCGCAGAGTCCCGAGCCCCGGCACGAGGTGACCACGCCGGCTGTGGAGGACACCCGGCCACAGACCCTGCTGCTTTCCTCGGGCAGGCAGGCTCGGGACGCGGTTCCTGACTCGTGGTGTGATCTCGAGCATGGGACTTGACCTCCCCGGGTCTCGGTTACTTCTCCAAAAAAAAAAGGACAAATATCTTCCTCACAAAGTTCATGCATGCATTCAGCACTTATTTATTGAAGGCCTGCAATGTTTTAGGTGCCGGGACATAACAGTGGATAAAATAGACAGAGAACTTGCTTTCTAGTCGGGAAAAACACAATACATGGACATCCCACAATTCCACTCCTAAATATATGCCCAACAGAAATGCACACGTGTGCTCCAAAAGACAGCTACTAATGTTCAGAGCAGTGCTACATATTTAGAATAGCTCCAAACTGCGTACAACCCAAATGTCCGTCAGTAGTGGAATGAGACGGATTGTTCTATTCACACAATGGAATAGCCATACCATGGAATATTATTCAGCCATAAAAAGTAAAAAGAATTATTGAAATATGCTACAGTAGGGATCAAGTATGAACACTTTCTAAGTAAATAGAGTTCATTTACAAAAGGCCATAGAGCATATAATTCCTTTTTATGAAACAGCCAGAATGGGCGAATCTATAGAGACAGAAAGCAGACTGGTAGCTGCCTAGGGCTGGGATGTTGGCAGGAAGAGGGAGTGGCTGCTAGGCTATGGAGTTTCTTTCCAGGGTGATGAAAATGCTTAAAATTGATTGTGGTTATTGTTGCATAACATTGCATATATAGTAAAAACCACAGAATTGTATGATTTAAATTGGTGGATTGTATGACATGTGATTATATGTCAATAAAACTGGGTATATGCATTTATATGAGTAACATATATCTTATATATGGTATACCAGATGGTGATATGTACTATGGAGAAATATAAAGTAAGAAAGGGAGGTAAGAAGACTAGGGTAGAAGGTTGGAATTTTGACTAGATCACCGTAGGGCTCACTGAGAAGGTGATGTGTGAACGAAGACATTCTGAAGAGGTGCGGGAATTACCGGTAGACAGATATCTAGGCAGAGAGCTTTCTGGGGCCTGGGTTTGGACGTGGGCTTTGACACTGCCTATAATTGGACAAGTTATTTAATGACCTTCTGCCTCAGTTTCTTTATCTGTAAAATAGTTATTCCATTTTCTAGTGTCAATGTAAGAAATGTCCAAACCTCTAGAGAATTTTAATGAGTTTATTTGAGCCAAACTTATGGATTTTTGGAAAGCAAAATCTCAATGAATTAAGGAAATGCTCTGGAGAATGACAATTTTGCAGCCTATTTTAATACATTGGAATCAAAGAATAAGACATAAAGTGGGTTACATGTAGTCCATTGGTGATAGATTAAGGGGTGGGAGGAAAGCAAAGCAGGGAAATCTCTGGGATTGGGTAAAAAGTAAAACAAGAGACACATACTTCTTTTACATTGGGGAGTACATGATAGGTAATAATTAACATTCACAGCACATAGAAATGGCATTGAGGTAACAATAGAACAGTGGGAGGGTCTGTGGTCTAGTGCTATGGTGCAGTGGGTTGTTCTTTGAGGGGGTCTGGAAAAAAGAATTACTCTGACAATGCAAGGGTATGTTATCTTAGATGCAAAAAGACAATAAAAAGGTTTATTTACTTATGGTAGTGATTGACCTTTGCCAAGAAAGCTATAGACTGGAAAGCTGGGATGGCGCAGCGGGTTAAGCTCTTGCTTTGCAGCCCCGGAGACCAAGGATCGAATCCCGGCCCAGGTGGACCCATATGCTGAACAGTTCTTGCCAGGGCCTATAGAGTTCCTGCCCTTTGCAGCCCTGTGTCCACTTGTGGAGTGAAACTATATGGAAAACTAATGCTGTCAACTATGGAGTTTGCTCTGGGCCCTCCCCCTTCTCTCTGTCAAAAAAACAATAAAAGTAAATCTAAAAATAAAAAAAAGCTATAGGCTTAGGATGTGACTACCTGCCATGACCCACTTTTAGTTAGGAATTTTTATGTTCAGGCTATCCTATGTGGTTAATTTTGGTCTTGAAATTTGTAGGGTCTGTCATACTGGCTTCCCCTGAGCTTGTCAGGTTTAGTATGTGGTCCCTTTTTCAACCACACTATTAAAAGTTATTATGTGAATTGAATTAATTTTTTTAAAACAAAGTAAACTACTTACAACAGTATACTGGCACTAAGTAAATGCTTTATAGTTATTTTTATTAGCTTCTACTGTAAGCACAAAATCCCTTGCATTCTAGATAAAAGCATATTGATTGACCAGGTAGGGCTGGTGCAGAGTACTGAGCAAGAGGAAAGATGGTAGGAAATGGGGAGAGGCTTGTGACTTACTCTGTGAGATGAGAAATCATTTGGCAGGTTTGGAAAAGAGAAAAGACACGGATTCATGTTTTAATGCCATCATTCTGGCCCCCATGTTGAAAACACAAGAGGCTAAGGGGGTATAAGGATGCACACCAGGTAAGCAGTTCTGAGCTATTGTAGTAATGCAGGTGAGATGAGAGATCGTGGTAGTGGTGAGAAGTGGTCAGATTCTGGTTCTACTTTGAAAATAGAGTCAACAAGCTCTACTGAAAGGTTGTACATTAAGTACAAGAGAAACAGACTGGTTTTGACCCCAGCAATTGTTAGAATTCAGGTTACATTTATTGTGATGAGGGAAGTCTGAGAGGGAGCTTTATTTTTTTTGGACATTTGGTGGTGAGTAGGTACTGGGGCGCGGGGGTGGGGGCGGAAATCAAACTTTCAGTTGTGGACATGATACACTTGAAACGCCTTTTACATATCCATGCCGAGTGGTGTTCAGGAGAGAGCTTCGGATAAGAAAGACGACAGATCATTTGTTCTTTCACAAATATTGAGACCATATCCTGCGCCAAGTCCTATTCTAGGTCTTACTCTAGAGGCTCTGGAGACACTTGTGAGAATACAGTACCTACAAAGCTCCTCAGGACCTCCCCTAATGGTGAGACGGGTCATAACAAGTCAGCCATCAAGTGCAGTAGTGTATGTAGTCTTTAGCTCTCCAGATGAGGCGCAAGGTACAACTGCCATTCTGTTTGTGCAGGCGCCAGAAAGTGGAACGCCTCCCCCCAGCCGGTGGCAGCCAGGTATCTCCGCCCCAGTGCCAGTCGGTTTTTAGCGCAGCGGCAGGGCAGCATCGCGCAGGCGCAGCCCCGTCGGCGTCCTAGGATACGCGCTGGGAAAGCCTTGGCGCAGGCGTCGTTCAAGAGGCCGAGGAAGCCCGAGGCCGCAGGACGGGGCGGGGCGCGTCTTGGAGTGCGCCTGCGCACAGCGCGCTCTCGGGACCCGCAGTCTCGGGAAGGCGGAGGCGGTGTTTCAGTAATCTGGCGAGTCTTTCCCGCGAACCCCGCGTCGTTGGACTGCACCCTGGGCGCGAACGTTCGCCGGGCGCAGGAGAGAGCCAGGATGCCGGTGAGAAGAGTCGCTCCGCCTCTGTGGTGCCTCATCTCTGTGCCCTTGCCGGGAGCGCGACTGTTGCCATGGAGGCGCGGAGCTGGCGGGCGGCCGGGGTGGGGCGGGGCAGGGCCGGGCCCTGCTGCCGGTGGGGTTGGGGAGCCTGGCAGATAGGCCTGGGGCCCGCAGGGGTCCAGCCGACTCTGGGAGCAGCCCGGGCCAGGCCCAGCTGCCTTCGTTGCTGCTGCATCCCTCAGGGCCTGCGTTGCTTGACTTGAAGGCGCCGTGCCAGAGGATGCGCTCTCCCAGCCCTGGTGGCTGGGTTGGGCGTCTCGGAGCGGCCGCAGAGTGTCGGCTTCGGATGCTCCGCAGCCTGTAGGGTCTCCACGCAGCGGAGCCATGCTCCCGAAGGCAGCGAAGAGCGGGCAGGCCCCTGCTCCAGGCCCCTGATTCGAGCCGTCATTCCTCTGTGGCGCCTTAGCTTACAGTACAAGAATATAACCCGTAGGTGTCTTTGTGTGAGGGGGTGGGGAGTGGGTGGTGGAATATTTATTTGTCTTGTAGAATTTCATAGATTGTTATCGTGAATTTAGTAAGGGGGCATCGTAAGTCCAGTATGGAGTCACGAAACACACTTGAGCCGTGGCCGGTTATTTGCTGGTTATGAGGCCTTGGACAATTACTTAATCTTTCTGGGCCCTTAGCTCCCACATTTAAGCTTTTCCTCATGGGGTTGTTATCAGGATGAAATAAGATACTGCTCAGGAGAACTGAAGGACAGTACTTGACATTTAGCATTAAATGTTCAATTTTGTTCCTTGTTACTCAATTTGTTCAACCAATGTTGCACACCAACCACGTTAGGCACGGGAGATACAGTATTAGCAAAAACAGCCTGGTTCTTAAACTTGGGAAGAGAGAATCTTTTCCTCTGGGGCAGGGATGAAATCCATGTTTACAGAGACAACACACTCACTTAACATTAATGAAGTGAATGAGGGGCATTCAATATATATAGAAGTAAATTCTGGTGAATTGTAAAGTGTTGCCATGTAGAACGCTGGCCTACAGATGTCAGATCATCTGTTTTTGTTTTTTAAGAAAATCTAAGGGGAAGCCGGGATGGCTCAGTGGGTTAGGCGCTCACTTTGCAGCGCTGGGGACCCAGGGATCGAATCCCGGCCCTGGCCCATGCTGAACTGGGAGCTCCCCCAGTTTAGTTCTCTCTCTGTCTCTGTATCTCTCTCTCTCCCTGTCAAAAATAAATAAATAAAAAAATATATATTAAAAAAAAGAAAATCTAGAAGCTTATTTTTGTGAAATTTTTCAATTTTTGCAAACAATTAAAAAGATTTTTAAATATTATTAGCTAAATGAAAGACATTTGTGTGCCAAATCCAGCCCCTTGACCACCTGT
>PVKE010003122.1:0-75205 GCA_004027555.1 Craseonycteris thonglongyai | reverse complement strand
TCTCTCCCTCCCCACTCCTCCCCTTCCCTCAGGCAATCACCAAGTTATTGAGTGTGTCCATAGGTCTCTGTGTCTTTGTAACTTTCAGTTTTATATTCCACCTATAAGTGCTGGGCATCTACCCAAAAAAAACCTGATCAGTTTTTGACATAGTTTCATTGCACACAGGTGGATGGGGGCCACACAGGATGGGAACTGGGCTGGGGGCCTCCTGAATGGGAGGCACACCCCTGCAAGCTGGGGACTGCACCAGGGGCCTCCCAAATGGGAAGCTCACCCCGGTGAGAACTGAATTGGGGCCACACCGCAGTTCAGCATATGGGTCTATATGGGCTGGGGCTGGGATTTGATCCTCAGATCCCAGGGCTGCAAGTGAGCAGTTAACCTGCTGAGCCATCCCAGCTTCTCCCAGAATTCATTTTTGAACTTAATATATAATAATCAAGAATCTGATAAGAGTTTGAATAGTAAAAACAAATTGTCCAAAGCTACACAGTAATTTTATAGCAGAATAAATATCCCCACTACTCCTAACACTGGAGAAATAGCACTAGGTTATCTACTTGATCGCTTTTGGGGTTCACAACTGTTTACCCATTTTTGTCCCCATATTTTTTGAATAAAGAAAAGATAACTAAGATATAGAGTTTACTCTGATTTCATCAGTTTTACCACTAAGGTCTTTCTTCTCTTCCAGGATTTAATCCAAGATCCTAACTGCATTTAGTGATATTTCCAAGCTTCCTCTACCTGTGACACTTCCTCAGTTTCCCTTTGCCTCCTTCTATGACCTTGAGATCTTTTGAAGGGTACTGGTCAGTTATTTTGTTGAATGCCCCTCAATATGATTTTCCTGAACTTTTCTCATGATTAAATTGAAGATATCTATTTTTGAAATGATACCACAAAGGTATGTCTTTGTCAGGGAAAACTAGTTTTCAAACATTAACTGCTAATACATATACGATATCATTAGCAATTTTATTACTGTGTCATTTCTTGCAGCCACCATTAAAAGCTTTCAGGTGTATCATTCTTTTCTTCTCAAAGTAGCTTCATTTATTGTCTCTTCCAGTTGCTTGAAGAGATTAGTTTAAATTACACACAAGGAAATTAAAGACTCAGAAGATGGTAAGGCTTAGAGTCATGCAACTAATTAGCAAGTTTATACCTTAAAATTTTTCTTCAGAGACTTTAGCTCTCAGTTTTACCAACAAAGCTCCCCATGAAAATTAAGGGGCCTCACGACCTCAGGGTGTCCTGAAAAGATTCTTGTGAACTTCACATTTCCTTTCCTTTCCAGCCACAAAGCCCTAATTAGACATGTCACTTTCCAGTTTCCTGTGTAAGATTCATGAGGGATGGTGCCTCAGTGCACCGGACTCCCATCCTTTTTCTTCACGCCTGGTGGAGTGCCATCCCGGCTTGGCCATGAGGGACATGAGAGCTTCTTACTTCCCCTAATTGGAGTGAGCGATGCCACGGCTCAGAATGCAGGATTCTCGGTGTGCCTCCGAAATAAATCAGTCTCCTGCATAATGATCGGGTTCTGCAAAGCCCAGTGCCTGGGGACCCCGCTGAGGTGCTGCCATCAAATCCGAAAAAATCAAATTTTGCTCTGAATGGAGTCTTAATAACAGTTGGAAACTTCAGCCTCCTGCCTATAATTTATTTACAAAGAATCTTTTTGAAGGGAACTATCTTGGAGAATTCTATGTGGCTTTGATGTTTGCAAAAGTAACCTTGTAAAGATAGAAAGATGATAGATAGAAAAATAGTTAGCTATGCCTATAGATAAAAAATAATGCAGATTACAAATAAGAACTCTTGTATGCAGTGCCTTATAGGTGAGCTTTCAATTCTTAACGTTTTTCCTCTGACCCCCATCTTGAACCCAGAGACAGCTTTAATCACTTATGGCCACCGTCTTATGTTAGTTCTACCTTAAACACTCTTAAGACCATGTATTTAGTGAAAGTACATAATTTTGAGGGGGAACTTAGGAATTAGGATGTGATATACAGAAAGGGGCATAGCTGTTAAAGGGTGTGTTGTGGCCTGAATTGATTATCCCCCAAACTCATAGGTCAAAGCCCTTACTCCAATGTGACTATATTTGAAGATGGGACCTTTAAGGTAAATAATGGTAAATGAGGTCATAATGGTGGAGGTATAATCTGATAGGACTGTTATCCTTATAAGCAGAGGAAGAGACGCCAGGTATCTCTCTCTTTCTCTCTCTCCCCATGCACACAGGAAAGGCCATTGAGGACACAGAGAGATGGTCGTTTGCAAGCTGGAAGACAGCACTCACCAGAAACCAACCCTGGTGGCATTTTCATCCTAGTCTTCTAGCCTCCAGAATTGTGAGAAGTCCCTATTGTTTAAGCCACCCAGTCCATGGTAGTTTGTTATGGCAAACTAGCCTGATCTGACTAACTCAGATAGTGTCGCTCTCACAGTGGGCAACTGAAGTGTAATTCTGCTGGGACACTCGGGGAATTATTTCACCTAAGGCTTAGGGTTGAAGAAGCTTGGATTTCTACACATCAGCTCATTGTAGACATTGGCTGATGGCTGATTCTAGATACAGAATGGCTGAGTGATATTTATGGGGGGAAACAGAGACCTCAGGATCACATGCAAATACTGGCATTTGGGGATGAGTGTGAGCATAGTGAAAGGAACAGTGAAAGCAAGCAAAAACAATGATGCCAAGATTCATAATGTGTGTGTTATTGATACATGTGACACAGTCCCACATTGTACAGGGTTAGGGGTAAAAATGAGCTCCCATTAATAGGCCCGATCAGGCTACTTATCATGTTCACCCACTTACATTTCCTACGCTCACGCAACATCATCTCGTGGCAATCCACCATGGTTCACGATGCTCTCAAGAGCGGCAATCATTTCTATAAGGAATCATTCCTTTCCTTTTCCAGACTTGGTCCCGTTGGTGAGAGTTTTGACTGAAGAAGCTGTGTACTATACTTGTATACTTACTCCACAGCAATTTCAGGAGCTGTCCAGGGAATTTGATCTTATTCAAATGAACATCCACTTCTACATCTGGCTTCCTTCCCCTGACCCTTCCACCTAAACACAGTGATCTGTCACTAGGACATGCTTATATGTTCTCTTCTTCAATCACACCTAAGTTATAACAGTAAGTTAAAGCAAAAGCCCTTTATACAAACTTTGAAATTTAAATATGGAACTCTTTAAAGTAAAATCCCATTTCCTTTAAAAAATTGTTTTAAACTCACTCTTTTAGAACTTAGTTATAGATAGTAAAATAAAAATTGAAATAATATAATACATATAATATAAAGTATTATAGTATAATAAATATAATATGTGGTGATTATAAAAGTTTCCTCTCATTATAATAAAAAAGAATTGTGTAAAGTCTGTATAAATAAACCTTTAAATGTCTATGAAAAACACAGAACTATTTCAGCAGAGTAGAAAAGTAAACTAAGCAATTCACTATGTCCATGAGTTTTTGTTTCTTTGTTACTTTCAGTTTTATTTCCACCTGTGAGTGAGGTCATATGGTTCTTGATTTTTCAGTCTGACTTACCTTGTTTAATATGATGATCTCAAGGTCCATCCATGTTGTCACAAATGGCTGAAGGTAAGAAGGGGAGGGGTGTGGGGAGTAGGCAGGAGGCATCAAATATATGGTGAGCACATAATGAAATACATAGACGATGTAATGTAGAACTGTACACCTGGAACCTATGTAATTTTTACCAACCAATATCACTCCAATAAATCTCACAATTAATAATAAAAAGAAAGGTTAATTATGCTTTTTTACATATAAAGACACAACATCATATAGGTGTAAATTCTCATTTAAAAATCTTGCCATTTGTAACTAAATGGATGGTCCTTGAGGGCATTGACTAGTGAAATAATTTAGAAATAGAGAGGAAAGTACTGTATGATCTCACTTATCTGTGGAGTCTAAACTCTCCATCCCACTCAAAACCACTGCAACAAAACCAGAGCTCATAGATACAAAGAACAGAACAGTTGTTGCCAAAGGCAGGCAGGGGATGGCAGGTGGGTAAAATGGGTGAAGGTGGTCAAAAGGTAGAGACTTTCCATTATAAACTCTTTAAACATTATTTCTTCCCATTATCTCTTCATCCTTCACTAGGACATCATATTATATATTTTAACAATTTCCCCCATATCCTATATATCTTTTATGACTTTTTTATATTTTAATTTTTTGTCTCCATAATGCAGCCCAGATATTTTCTTCTGACTTATAGTTCACTCTCAGCTTTATGTTCAACTGTCAACGATGTCCAATTTGTGTCTGATCATTGTCTCATCTGTTATGAAACCAGTCCTTGAGTTTGTGATGTAAATTATTAGACTATCCTGTGGATGTGTATGGTATTTTTATTTTCTTGATTTTCATTTTGTTCTCTTGTATCCTCATGACATTATTCTTTTTGAAAGCTGAACATGGTTGATAGTTATATTAGAAAATAATTTGAAGCCTGGTGTATGGCTATCTTCCTTCAGAAAAAGAAGGTTTGCCTTCCTTAGGGCAAATGCCTTCCTGCATGAGAAGTCCAGTATCAAGTTCATCTAATTTAGGGATGAGGAGAATTCACAGTGGGGCTTCAGGCCCTGTGTGAGCTAGTCTGTACCTCACCATTACTCCTGGAGTCCAGCCTTTGTGGTTTCAAACCCACAGCCTTGTCTCTTAGTGTGTTCTCACTTGTCCCACACCCTCTGCAGCCCCGAGACACTTCCAAAGTGTCTGTTGAATCCTGGGACTTTCAGCAGCTCTTTCTAGGATTCAACTGTTGCTATGAGGAAAAGAGAGACTGTAAATGCCAGTTTTCCTTTTACATTTCCTCTTTCTTCTGGATCTTGGTGCCATACATATTCACTTCCTGGTTTCCTATCTAATTCTCACAAGCAGATTTTTACAAATATTATAATTTAGTCTTCCTTGTTGTGTGTACTGTCAGTGTTGGCTCAAATCACCTATGATCCAATTACTGGAAGTTCATGTATTTCATGTATTTGCAAAATTGATGGTGGTGAGTATGAAAATGTTTATAATTTTTTAAATTTAATGTGTAGATATTTACAAATTTTTCACAAATCCTTTGTAGTTCTTTGGACTGAACTTTTGATGCAAATGATTTAGAATATCATTTGTATTACCAAGTGTGCCCTCCTGGAAATTATAATTCATCTTTGAATCAAGAAAATTATCATTATAATATCATTGATATTTCTGTATTTATTTGAAGGGGAAGTGGAAAATCAGAAGTTTCAAGAACATTCAAGTTCAGATCTAGTGTGTAAGAAAAACCAAACAAATACTGGAAGAAATATTAAAGTAAAATAAATTTTTAAATGTATTTTACAGTGTTAGAAATACTGAGTGATTATGTGTGAAGTAATAGAGTTCATATGCGGTCACCTCATTTTTTTTATTGTTAATATTCTTGCTCTTCAATAAGAAAAACATTATCTTTTGTTGTTTTGTTTGAGAAAGAAGACTTGAATCATAGTAGAGAGTACGCAGCTGAAAGAAAGATGTTATATCTGGAAACAAGTTGGAAAGTTACCACAGCAGCTGGAGCAAGAGGCGATTTGATTAATATTTTGTATGAACAAAAATGTTCCCACTGGGTTTTAGCAGTTTACTATATGAACTTGGTTGTTGTGATGCAAGGACATATTTCAAAATGCTTGAATCTTCATGCATGAACCCCACAGATTTTTTAATTTTTGACAAAGCATTAGCACATCTATTTGCCACCTGGTTCACGAAGAGATTTTGTTGAAAACATCTTGAAATGGAGAAATGGCTAGACTATTTCTTTTAGTATTTTACCATCATCTCTATATTTCCAACAGTTAAAAAAATAAATGTCTTCCCTTATTATAAAATGTGTTTTGGCGCTATGAGGGTCTGCATGGCTTTTTGCAACTTATTAATGTCTAGAATAAAAGAAATAATGAGTACTTAATGCTGGTTTTTAACTTGTTTTCTCCCCATTCCTGTGAGAACATACATTATATGTATGGAGAGAAAACAAGCTGTTCTCAGTCTAATATTTTTTGAAACATTTACAAGAATAAGTACATTCAGTACAGAGCTAATGGACATGGTTTAAGAAAAAGAAAGATCAATCAGAAAATGTTGTATAATTGCCATAACTTAGAAAATACAGTTAAACAATGGGTGAATTATTTTTAGAGTGACATAAATATCAGCCCTTGCTATTTCCATGAAAAGGTCTATTGCTACAGCCAGTTTTGAAAGGTGCTGAAAATATGACCCCACTTCAAGGAGAACTGGATGGTAAGCTTCAAGAAAAAAAGGTCTTGTCTGAGAAGGACTTGAATGATGAGTCCACCCATGTTTCTATTGTATTGAACTACTACAAAAAATACTTGCTTTTGTATTTCAATATCTCAAATAAAATGTTATTAAAGACCCTGCATCTCCAGCCTTTCTTCTCACTCATCACATTGAAAATTAACTAAGAATCTATTGAATATCTATCATTTGTAACAAGCTCTGCGTTTAGGTATGGAGGGAAATGTTGACAACTCTCAAAGTTGACACTGTCCTAGTCCAGTAAAAGGGGTAGATGAACATAGCTTAGTCAGTGCTATCAGAGACATTTGTAAAAAGTGGCAAACTATCTGAGGTTGTCAAAGAAAACCTTCTGAAAATAGTTTTATTGAGCTGGATCTTGAATGACAATGGCAATGATCAATACTCATCAGTGATTGAGCATCAGTACTGGGCATCAAACATATTGCCTCATTCCATGTTTTCCAAAATGACCTTTATTATCTTCACATTATAGACAAGGAAATGTGGGTAAAAATGGATGAATAAGTTACCTAAGTTGATAGGGTTAGTGAATAGCAGAACTTGTTTTTCTTCCAAAATGATGTTATTGCTGCATTGACTATGAGTTAAAGTTTGCCAAGATAGATTGTGTTAGAAGGAGCAGCTACTGGAGTGCTCTAAATTCTCTTCCAAGGTGAACTTTTATAAGGTCAGCCTTTTTCAGATTGAGAGTTCAGTTGGCCTGTGGGTGAAAGTGATTTTATTGGCTTACGTCATTCAGGCACATCACTGAATGTCCATTGAGCAACATGACCTTCTTTAAAGAGGTCTGGGTGGAAAGGAACGGAAGGTACAATCCAGCCAACAGCTAATGGAGAATTTCAACTTTAGTCCAACAACCCACGAAAAACTGAGACTCTCAGTATTATGATCCATGAGGAAAGGAATGCTGCCCACCATCATGCAAATTTGAAAGCACGTCTTTTCCTACGTATGCCTTCAGATGAAATCCAGTCCTCAGCACTGTCTTAATTGCCACCTTGTGAGATGCCCGTAAGCTGAAGGCCCAGCTAAGCAAATTTGTTTTTCTGACTTGCAAATGCTGAGATGATAAGTGTGTGTTGCTTTAAGAAGCTAAGTATGTGTTGATTTGTCCATGAAAACAGACAACTAGTCCAATATCTATACAGTGTGTGGGACCATTTCTATGGGTAAGTTCTATCTCAGGATACGATACTTGGGATGTAGAGCCACAGACCTTTCTCTAGTCTGTTCTTTGTCTGAGTAAGAAAGAAGCTAGTAGGCTAGATTCTGGATACCTAGTTACAAGTCACTGAGATGACAAGCTTTATCTGTTTTGCTGGGACCTCTAAATATTCACTCCAGATTTTCCAATTAATAGTGTTTCAAAGATAGTTTGATCTAATAGGAAGTGTATGTACTTTGGGACAAGTATGCCAAGATTTGAAACTTCTCTCTACTATTTATGTTCTGACTCTCAATTTTCTCATTGGACAAATGAGTACAGGAACATAGGCTATTATTGAATTAGAATAATTATTTCTCTTGCCATATTGTGGCTCCTCAATTAATAATGACTATCATTAGTTTTATACATATTGTTGCATGTGCTTTAAGATTACCATTTCGGGGGAAGCCGGGATGGCTCAGTGGGTTAAGCACTCATTTTGCAGTGCCGGGGACTGAGGATCGAATCCCAGCCCCAGCCTGTGCAGACCCATATGCTGAACTGGGGAGTGCCCCCAGTTCAGTTCTTTCTCTCTGTCTCTGTATCTCTCTCTCTCTCTCTCTCTCTCTCTCTGTCAAAAACAATAAAATAAATAAATAAAAATTAAAAAAAAATACCATTTATTTGATTTTCTATTTCTATATTTTTCTTATATCTCATTTCTGCCTTCCTCGCTTAAATTTTTGCCAGAATTGACAACTGAGTAATTTATTCACCAGCCTTTTGAAGCATTTACTTGATGCCAGGGGTGGGGGTGGGGGTTATGTGAACATATCTACATATAAATTAAAAGGCCATGACACTGAGACTTTGTTACTATTAATAAATTCTTTTTTGTGTGTGAAAATATTGGGATCTTAGATTGTCAATTGCATGGTGAAGATTCAAATCCACATCCTACCTCAAAGTAGAATGTTCTTTAGACAATTTCACATCAACATCTATTCACCATTTATTTGGATCTCTTTTAGAGGTATACAATGAAAACGCTTCATGGCAGGCAGGATTCTCCATGTACCCCAAGACTTTCCTTACCCCAGGTATAAACATTTGCTTACTCCCATAAGTGGGAAAAGAACCTATGAATATGATCAATGTATGCATACTTCCAGAAAGAGGTTACTTTTTATGGCAAAGCTGAAGATGATTTGCAGGTGTGATTGGGCCTCTAATCAGATGAGTGTAATGTAAGCAAAAGGGCTGTTATGCTGGAGGAAACTGACCTAGTCAGGTGAGCCCCATAAAGGAAGAGTAAGTGGTGGGAGATGGAAGAAGTGGGAGAGACTTGCAGCAGCATGGACATTTTCTCTTTGGTCTTAAAGAATAAGTCCCTTATTGTGGAGAGGGCTGTACGGCAGGAAATGGCAATCGGCCTCTGTAAACTGAGGACCTCAGGCATTCAATCAAAAGGAACTGAATCTGGCCAACAACTGGGGAACCTGGAAGAGCCCAATACTCTGATGTCAACCCAGTGCATCTTTGAGCAGGGGACCCAGCTCATAAGTGCCCGTAACCTTGATTATGAAAGCTATGGGATAATTTGTATATTTTTAAGCTGCAAAGTTTGAGGGGAATTATTACAGAGCAATAGAAAACTCATATGCACACAAAGAAAAAATTTCTCTAGAATCAAGCCTTATGTTATAAATGTTTCTTTAATAACTTAAATCATTAAAGTTGTGTCATTATTCAGCTCAAAATTTTTCCTGTCATCTAACCCCAATTCTGCCAAGTCCATCTGAACCAAACCAAGTAACGAGCATTTGTTCCATCCAGTTCAATTTATGTGCTTGTTTGGGGGCTGACCCAGTTAAAAACTGGTCAGCAATTAGCAAGTAATTTGCCTGAGTCATCATTCTTGAGTGTTCATTTCTGAAAGGAGGCTTTGTCAAAATGTCAATCTTTGTATTCGGCTATGCCTATAATCCAGTGGCTTTCCAGTTCTTGCTGAACAAGGGACTACATATGCATTTCTATTTTTGCTACTAATTAAATGTGCATGACATAGAGAAGCTGGGAAGGGCAGAGCTCACCAGTGTCTCTGTTCTGTTTGTGGTGCATGCTGTACCGAGTGTGGCCAGTTTTGTTACATACATCCCACTGTTCATTTTATAAATTAACAATATGATCTGGGGACCAAGGCGGGTAACAGTCTCACAACTGGATTTTATTTCACATGTGATTAATCTTCATGGCCAAAAGACAAGTGACTATGTAGGGAAAGGACTGTGAAGCTTTGGGATTAAGAAAATTTAAGGGAAATGCATTATAATTCTTATAAGACACTTGACCTTGGAAAAATCATTTAACCCATCTAAGTTTCAAGTTCCTCATTGGTACTTAATAAACCCCTTTGTTCATTCTGTTTATATCATAACTCACCTGAAGAAATGAGTGTTTCTATTATTCTCTACAATGTCCTCACCCACCTCATTTTCTTTATCTCCACTCTTTTACTTCTTCTGGCCAAAATAATTTCATTTGTACTCTTAAAACAGTCTCACTGTCTCCATTTTTTTAACTTTCCAATCTGTCCTTCACACTGAAGCCAGAATTATCTCCCCACATACATTTGTGTAGCTAATGAACCTCTGGCTTCCTCAAACACCCCCTGATGTTCTCCAGTTTCTTCATTCTCTATAGAATTAACTGCTAGAATCCCTTATCATCCCACACAAGGAGAATTCTGACACCATATCTTTGCCAGACCTAACATCTAATGTGTCTGATGGTCAAGTTACAGAGAACTGCTTATAATTTCAAAATAGGCTCCATTCTCTCTGCCTCTTCTAGTGCTGTGCTCCTGTCCCTTTGTCCACCGAAAGCCAGTCGTCTCTTAGTCACTTAGCTATGACGAGTCTCTTTAAAAAGCTTTCTCTTTCACTTAAATGACATAAACGCTCTTTCCTCTGTGCTCCCGTGGTACTTATACAACTACGGGGCCGTGACACCAGTGTAGCTTGTTTGAAGCCCAGCTGTTGCCCAGGCCGAACTGGGAGAGCACGGTGAAAGTGAATCGCTCCTTGTACTTCTCCTTTATGTTCCCCCTGATCCCTGTGTGTGTGCCGTAAGTAAATGCGCACTAATGAGTAACAGTTGACTGAACGAGTGGCTGTGATAACAGTACTAATAAATAACCTTTCTTGGTAATTTAATAATTGTATGTTGCTATGCTAAGAGCTTTATGTGGATTAAGCCATCTGATTCTTATAGCAGCACTTCATAGTAGATATCATTACATTCTCCATTTTGTAGATAGTTAATCCTAGGCTCCTTGATATACTATTTCCTTTGAGGTCAAACTGTTACTAACAGGAATCCGTTAAGTGAATGCCATAGTGCTTCTTACATACCGGTATGTAAAATGTATTTTGTTTTATTAGCAGAAGGCTGATTATACCAACAAATATTGTAATACTTGTGAGTTCTGATACATTATAGTTTTCAAAAGGAGGTCATCCTAAATAGTCATTCTCATTTTAGAGCATTTCAAGTACCCCCAGAGATAAGATATTGGTGGGCAAATCAGTACTAGAAAGTACTGATTCTAAAATTCCTTACATAAACACAGTTCCTTATAGTTTAAGATTTGACAGCTATAAACTAGGGGCTTCTAAAATTATAGGAACTTTCAAATTTCATTATAACTTTATTGTGTTTATTATAAACCATCTCAACATAAAATACAGTGGTATTTAACAAATTCATACTACTTTCTTGAAGGATGTAGGGATTTAGGAGAGTTGAAGATAGCTTT
Organism: Craseonycteris thonglongyai; assembly: GCA_004027555.1. Taxonomy (NCBI): domain Eukaryota; kingdom Metazoa; phylum Chordata; class Mammalia; order Chiroptera; family Craseonycteridae; genus Craseonycteris; species Craseonycteris thonglongyai. The sequence goes on along the minus strand of PVKE010003122.1, from coordinate 63,847 downwards.
CAATCATATACTGTCATCTAGTGTTTCAGACCAGGTGATGCCTTTGTCAAAAATTATGGAAAAATTAAAGATCACAAATCCAACAAATTATCTGTACAGTTAATGAAGATATTTTGTGTTGTCCTATACATTTTATATCATGAAGTTTCTTGACATTTGAGCTTTTCCTGTAACTCACCGAGTCTGCCATACCTCGTCCTGTTGTATTCCTAGTGTTCAGAGGTAACTGAGATTACAGACCACTGAAATGGAAAGAAGGAGGGGATGCTGGGATGGCTCAGCTGGTTGGGCACTCACTTTGCAGCCTCTAGGTCTGAGGATTGAGTCCTGGTCCAGGCCCTGACCTGTGCGGACCCATATGCTGAACTGTAGTGTGCTTCCTATGTGTGTGTGTGAGTGGGGGGGGGACACCCAGTTCAGTTCCTGCCAGTGTGAGCTTCCATGAAGGCTCCCGGTTTGTCCCCCAGCTTGCAGGGTATGCCTCCCATTAGGGAGGCACCTAGCCCAGTTCTTGCCCTGCATGGCCCCTTACCACCTGTGTAAAATAAAACCGTGTCGAACACTGATGACATACAACCATGGAGACTATTCTGGGCCCTCCTTCTTCTCTCTCTGTCTCTGTTTCTCTCTGTCAAACGCAATAAAATAAATCTTAAAAACAAAAAGAAAGAAAGAAATAGAAGGAAGGAAAGCAGACGGACATGGTCATGAGTTAAATCTACTTTTTTGCTTCCCAAGCATCCTATTTTTCACCAGATGAGCTAACTTGCTAAAGTTGTTCCTTATTCTGAGCAGTTTTTGAAAAATCTGCCATCTGAATTTCCTTCCCAAATGTATCTATGTTGAAAACTATGCTCTACCCTTTGTGTGTCCTTGAAAGAAAATAGAGAAAGAGAAAACTAAAAAGTAAAAAGGAGAAGGAAGATGATGAAATTGATAGTAGATAACTTAAGAAATTGCTATTTATTTATTTATTGTTAAATTTATTGGGGTGACATTGGTTGCTAACAACTAGATAGTTTCCAGATGTACAAGTCCACATCACATCACCCATGCATCTCATTATGTGCTCACCACTCAGAATCACCTCTGTTGTTTTTTTTTAAGTATTTTATTTTACTTTAAGAGGAAAAAAAAAAGTGTTGAGATTGAATGAACTTTCTATTAAAATGAGGACAGCCTTTCTCTACATTCTGGACTGTAGCTAAAACAGGCAAAGCTAAAGCAGTTGAATGTTGTTAAACTGTTAAAGTGCTTTAGCTGCATTTAGCTCTGTGCACTGGTGAGTAATTAGAGAGGTAAGTATTGGTGTATATGTTGATTTTCTCAAAAATTCATACAAGCCACCAACCACTTTGTGTTCATGAGTCATTCAAACCTCCCTGACATCCTGGCACCTTGATAAGATTGGAAGATGAGCTGTGTGAGTTTCCACTTCTACCAGCATTATATCTCTCTCACCATGACGAATGCCATTGCATGAATTTCTTTGGTGTAGTGAAGGGTGGAGGACACAAGTCATCTCTAGAGATGGACTTTGATGAAGGTGCTGCAGGAGCAAGAGAAAGGGAAGCTGACCCAGGCTAGAGCTGGGGATAGAACGGAAGGTGGAACAGAAACACAGTCATGATGCTTCACAGTGAATCAGAATGACAGGATCAGGAGGAACTGCCTGCTGAGGGAGCAATGTGGCCAAAGACCTGAGGTAGAGGCAATAGCAGACAGCTGGCTCAGCAGGAGAGGGAGATACTGCTGGAAAGGCATAAAGGCCAGATGAAGGGACCCCCTAGAACACTAAGCCTTGCATAAAAATGGGACTTTATCAAACTAAAAAGCTTCTGCACAGCAAAGGAAACTATCAGCAAAGCAAAGAGACAACCAACCAACTGGGAGAAACTATTTGCAAACAATGCCTCTGACAAGGGGCTAATATTCAAAATATAAAGAACTTGTACAACTCAACAACAAAAGACAAGCAATCCAATTAAAAAATGGGCAAAAGACCTAAACAGGCACTCTTCTCTCATGAAGAAATATAAACGGCCAACAGATATATGAAAAAATGCTCCACTTCACTAGCAATTAGGGAGAGGCAAATTAAAACCACAATGAAATACCATCTTACACCTGTTAGAATAGCTATAGTCAACATGACAAGGGATAACAAGTGCTGGAGAGGCTGTGGACAAAAAGGAACCCTCATACACTGCTGGTGGGAATGTAAACTGGTACAACCACTGTGGAAGGCTGTATGGAGATTCCTCAAAAAATTAGGAATGGAATTACCATATGACCCAGCCATCCCTCTACTGGGCATCTACCCAAAAAAACTGAAAACCTTAATCCTTAAAGATGTTTGAACCCGCATGGTCATCGCAGCACTGTTCACAGTGGCCAGAACATGGAAACCACCAAAATGCCCTTCGATAGATGACTGGATAAAGAAGATGTGGTACATCTACACAATGGAATACTACTCAGCGATAAGAAATGATGAAATACAGTCATTTGTGGCAACATGAATGGACCTAGAGACCATCTTATTAAGTGAAATAAGTCAGAATGAAAGAATCTGGAAAAATATGACCTCACTTATAGGTGGAATATAAAACTGAAAGTTACAAAGACACAGAGACCTATGGACACACCCAATAACTTGGTGATTGCCTGAGGGATGGGGAGGAGGGGGGAGGGAGAGAGGGAGGGGAGGTGGGAGAGGGCACCAGATGTATGGTGATGGAGGGAGAGCAGACACAGGGAGATGAGCACATAATGCAGCACATAGAAAATGTAATATACAGGTGTACACCTAGAAATTGTTTGTTACCAACAATAAATTTAACAATAAAAATTAATTAATTAATTAAAAAATGGACCTGGTGACCAGTAGCAGATGAAATGTTATTTAATACCCACCATGAATTTCACACAATGATTTATCTAAGTGTTGCTAACAAAAAGGAGAGAGAAGAACTTTCTTTAGTTACTTTCACGTGAATAGACAGTTGTTCCTTTCTTGAAGGTAGAATTCATGGCAAGCACACAGAGGGCAGAATTCAATATTTTGTCTTCAAACAGTCCCAGCTGGTTGCTTTTAGAACCCACATAAAACTTCTCCCCAGGAACATGCGATGATTTTTAAGGCTTTAACTTTGGCAGGAAAGTAGAACACATCCTAAGGTTAAGATGACTTAGCTACAACCAACACTTGATTGTGCTTGAACGTTTACTCCTAGGGAGCACAAAGTATAAATATAGTTCTCTAACAAAGCTCAGGGTAACTGAATGAGGCTTTCAGGGTAAATAATAACAGTGATATTTTTTTTCAACCAGAGAACCTAAATTCATGAGGAACACAAAGAGGTAGATGACTCAACTTAAATTACAAAATTTCATTAACCCCTAAAAGACACTTGCTGAGTTGTCAAGTACATTTCATTTAGATACTCTACTTACAGTAAATTACAGTGTTCCTGGCCTATCATTTCCATTTCTGTGGAAAATGCCATTGTAAGAGAAAATGGACCCTATCCTGAGAAATTCACTCTATTTCCCCCAACTCCATCTGATATTTGTATCAATTTAGGACAAATAAAATTCCTTTCCCACATCACAACTATTCCTATAGATTAGGAGTTGTTTTTCATTATACTCAATGAAGAAACTCTGGATTAACCAATGATCTTCCTTCTAGAATTTGCACTGCTGATGCCCATGGCATACCGAATTCCCCTAGGCAATATGCCCATGCGGTTCTCATGCCAGAGCTTGAGTGGTAACCCTGTGAAGGAAGAGCCAAAAGTTTCTGTTAACTTTCCACTAAGTGTACTTGTTATTATAATTATGTAATTTAATTATTAAGTAGCATGCAAAGTTATGCAAAAATAGAAATGAATTGTTCAGAAAGACTAATAAAAGATGAGACACTATAACCAAAGGGTAAATTTTGTTGGGGTGAAAGAGCTTTAGAATAGGAAAAATTTGTCGAAGTCTTATTCCTCTTCAAGGGGACAGACAGGCAATCAAGCAGAGATGTGGTTGTATAAGGGAAGTAGGTGGTCCCCACACAGTTACTGGACCCTTGCTGTCCCCACGCACACCAGGCAAACCTTCTAGTGCACAATTTGGACTTCCTGGTATAAAACCTTTGGCTTCCAGAGCCCTCTTTGCCCACCATTCTGGGAAGCAAGAAATTCCTCAGAACTAACATCCCCTGAGGACACTCCTCCACAAATGATTGACAGAAGTGGGTGTATAAATATTCCATTCCATAGCCCCATGGGAATATCTCTGAAGGGCATGTTCCATATTGGTACCTAGACTTGCCTAGCAGGCTTACCCACAGGGGTAACTTGCCTTATAACTAACCCTTATACTGGCTGCCTTCCCTTCCCTGTCTTTGGTCTCTACTCTCCTACCAGTGTTTCCGGGAATCACTTCTCAATAAACCGCATATATTCTAATTCTGGTCTGTGTATTTGCTTCTGGTGGTCTGTTAGTCAGCTCAGGCTGCCATAACAAAATACTGGGTGGCTTAAACAACAGATTTATTTTCTCACAGTTCTGGAGGCTAGAAGTCTGAGATCAGGGTCCCCACATGGTTGATTTCTGATAAAGTCTTTCTCTCTGCCTCACAGATGGTCTTCTTCTCCCCCTAGCCTAACATGGTAGTGAGTTCTGGCTTCTTTTCTGATAAAGTCACAAATCTTATATTGAAAACCCTGCCCTTGTGGCTTTTTCACCCCTACTACCTCCCAAAGGCCCCATCTCCAAATGTTATTACATTAGGGGTTAGGGCTTGAACCTAAGAATTTTTGGTGGGCCACAATTCAGTAGGTAGTAACTGAGAATTAAAACATTACACGAAAATACAATCTGTAGACATATACTCAAAGGAAAGGTCCTTGTCCCCCAAAGAAAGATTGGCATGTAACTAGATATATATATACCTCCTAAGTTTGCAAAACAGCATTACAAAAAATGTTATAGGGACTTCTTTAAGAAGAAGATGGGAAGAAACAAAAGATAAACAATAAAGTTCCTAAAATTGCAATAACTATGTCTGAATCAATAGTCACTTCAAATGTAAATCGATTAAATCTTCCAATCTAAAGACATAGGGTGGCTGAATGGATATGAAAACAAGACCCACCCATGTGCTGTCTATGAGATACCCACTTCAGATCAATGACTTTGGAAAGGTGCCTGGCCTACTGAAATCTCAATTGTAATTTGAATACAATGATCACATTATAACGAAGTCTTTTGATTCCTTAACTTAAAATAGAACTTTTCCCTTGCAACCACATATTTTGAACTGCTGCACAACTGGTAACTTCTGAGAGGCCTCAGCAGTAAAGATTCTCACCTCCCATGTAGGAGGGCCCCAGTTTGGCTCCTGCCCTACACGGCCCCACATCCACCTGTGTGGAATGAAACCATGTCACAACTAGTGATGTACAATTATGGCGACTGCTCTGGGCCCTCTCCTCTTCTCTCTCTCTCCTCCCAAACAATAAAATAAATCTTTAAAAATAATAATAATAATAAATAATTCTTTGGCCACTTTTTGAGTGCCAATTTATCACTCTATAGTATGACTAGATTGAAAAAAAGGTAAAAATTTTAAATATACAACAATATTGAATAGAGTAATGGACAGAAGTACACCAATAAGGTAAATCATTTTCTGTATTATCTTCATCATTTTTAAATGAACAAAATCTTGCAGATCTATCAAAAGCTTGCCCCTCATTCTCTCCTTCCTGTGCCCCTCTCACCAGAGGAAACCACCATCCTGCCCATCATTCCTATGCATGCATGTGTGCGCAATGCTTTTATTGCATAGATATGAATGGTGGCAAAATAGATACTGTCGTGTCGTGTTCAGGTCCCCTTCTCAGGTCCAATGCACCCACTCCTCCACTTCTGACATCCATTGCTGATGGCTGGCAGCCGGGACCCAGGCTAGGCATTGCCTTGGGTTGTGCAGGGCCACCTATCTATCTGCGGCCACCAGCTGGCTGATGCAGGCATATATGTCCCCAGCCCCCTTGCCTCAGCGTGGAGCAACCCTCAGAGCTATCTGTAGGATGGACTGAGACCTCAGGTACCACCATGTTGGGACTTGGTTTTACACTCTGCTCCCTTTCTGCTCTTTTCCTTTTCTTCCATCTTCCTACAGTAACCTCCTCCAAACCCTGCATATAACCGTGCACTCCATCCTAGCATGTGCTTCCAGGGAGTCTGCTGGAAAGAGAAACATAAATATATTTGCTATTGTTTTGTGTGCTTTAAAATTTACATAAGTGGAATCATACTGCTTTATGCACTCTTTTATGAATTTGAGATATACTCATATTGATACATTTAAGTATAATTCATCTTAACTGCTACATAGAATATGATTATATGAATAAACCATGATTTATTAATTTATTCCCCTACTGAGAAACACTTTATACCACTTTGGCTATTACAATCACTGCTTCAGAGAAATAGTCTTTTCTTTTGTACATATGTGAGTGTTTTGCCAAAATAGACATAAAAATGTAGAGTCCTCATTGAGAAATCGTATGACACTACAAGCCACCAGCCATTTTCCAATGGCTCGCTAAAGTGGTTGTAACAATGTTTACTGCCACCCATAATATGAGTTTCCATTTTCTACGTCTTTGCCTGAACATCTTTTTAAAACAGTAGCATGTGAATTTTTGCACATTTGTTAAGTGTGAGGTGGAATCTTATTTAAAATTTGGATTTTGCTTATTGGTAGTGAGAATAAGTGTCTTTGTCTTCTCCTTTGTTTTTACCATTCATATTTCCTCCTCCAATAATTGCCTATTTTTGCCATTTATCTATTAGGATTCTTTCTTATTTTGATAGGTATAGTTATACATATCATATGTACATGTTTCTCACACCCAAGATGTTTCATGTAACCAACAAAGGATTGGATTTAGAATGTGACTTTCTGATGCATTTATCATACTTTTTGTTGTATAATTTTTTTAATTGTTAAATTTATTAGGGTGATGTTGGTTAGTAAAAATTACATAGGTTCCAGGTGTACAATTCTAATGAAACCAAATGTATTAATCCTGGCATTTTACTTTTCAAATTTGGTTTAAAAAATTATCCTGTATACCAAGGTTTTAAAAATATGTTTTGTGCTAAACTTTATATAGTTTTCATTTCATCTTTTTGTTTTTAATCAAGCTGATACTGACTTGTATATAGAATGAAGAGGGATATAATTAAATTTTTTCTTAGGAAAAATATGTATTTTACTTTAATTTATTTAATGGTATATGTTTTCTGGATGATTTGTTTTGTCATTTCTTTGTATAGTGTCTGTTCTGAGCGTAGCTTCTTTTTATTTTCATTTCTTTATTTATGAGTATTTTGCTTTGGTCTATTTTTGGAATTATTACTCTATTTCATGGGTCTGTTAATTGATTTCTGCATGAAAATTCTATAATATTTATACTAACCGAGCACACTTACCTGCCAAAGATATAATGTTATTGTCTTAAATGTGAAATAAATTCAATAGATTTGTAAAAATGTCATGCGATGCATACATAGTAGCTGATCACCTACTCTTTAACAACTGGTCTACTCCAGCAAATCTTCCAACCAGATTACTTTTTAAGCTGACTAGAATATTCTATAATTTCAAATTAGGTATTTGAGGTAGGCTGTACAATTTCTTACGTTTATTATTCTGCTGGCCTTATTTAATACTTGTTCAGATGATTTTTCTTTTAAGATTTATTTTATTGTTTGAATGAGAAAGAGAAGAGGAGCAGAGCAGTCTCCATAGTTGTACCTCATTAGCTGCGACATAGTTTCATTCCACACAGGTGGATGTGGGGCTGTGTGGGATGGGAACGGAACCGGGCTCCTCTTGCATGGGGGTCGAGAAATTTCGCTGCCATCCTGGTAGTTACCAGTTGTGCTGTAGTTCAGCATATGGGCTTGCACAGACTGGGGCCAGAATTCGATCCCCAGACCTCGAGGTTACAAGGCAAGTGCTCACCCTGTTGAACTATCCTGGCATCCCATTTGAATGAAGAATATTTGCTCTTGTCTGGGAGCTAACCCATAACTAAATTTTCAGAGAAATGTTGGACCTGCTAACCCTATGCTGACCCTTGGAAAAAGGTGTGATAACTATTTTCTGGCATAGAATTGGTGTTTATTATTTTTTTATGACTATGTTGTCCCTTTCCTTCACCCAGTTGATTTGCAGAGCATATGGTTCTGTTATATTAATAAAATAGAAGAATATTCATATTCAACATTCTTAACAAGCTATATCACCTTCAACTTTTTGAGGCCATGAGGCATCAAAAGCTCGGTCATAAGAAATAATCATCATAAAAACAGATATGCAAATCACTGCTCTGACTGAAGATGTGCCTTAGACTTTTGGAGCAGTTAATCCCATGAGTGAGACAATATAAATGGCCAGTAAGAATGTGGGCTCTGGAATGAAGCCACGTGGGTTAGACATGTGGTTAAATCATTTACACACTACGTGAAGTAGGTTACACACCTTCTTTGTATACGTTTCCCATCATCTGTAAAATCATAGTAGGGCTGCTTTAAGAAGTAAATTAACTAGTGTATATAAAATTTCAAATAATTCCTAGCACATAGAAAGTCCTATAAATTTAGCTACTGTTGTTTAGGTTTTTACACTTACGTTCTTAATCCAGTGAGTTTTAGGACTCTTAACATTGATTGTGAACCCCATCCTGCTTGTTTACTGCTATATCCCTTAACATCTTCCATATAATAGATGTTCAATAAATACTTGTTGAACAGATGAATTTTTCATGGGCCCCTCAGTTTTGTCATTTGATAAGTCATTTATCAGCTTTCTCTGAGTAATGTAATAAGAAAGAGTAATAAAAAAGTGCTATTATATTTATTTGAGGTACTATGTCAAGCAAAATGTTTATAAAACTACACAGCACCCACTTTATGAATTCACAGGGGTAGGAATCTCCTAAAGCACAATTATAGGACATTTCTATCATTCTTAAAGGAAACTTAAGGTAGATAGTGGGGTCGCAGAAATGGACAGCATGATTTTTTGGCCTTGGGGACTCCCAGTACCGTGGATATTGAAGCTATCTAGATATAGAAAACACATTCTGAATCTAGATATGGAAAGAAAACTGTACATTTAAGATGCTAGTATGATTGATGGGCATACAATAAGGAGATAAAAAGAAAAGTTAAATTTGACACACACACACATCCTCATGATTGTGATTCTAATTACACTCTAATTTGCTGCTCAGGAAGCAATGAGAAGTTTTACAACTGCCTTTTGCAGTAGCACTAGATTATGCTCTCTATACAATGTAGCATCTGCCAAACTCAGATCTGTGATTAATGCTGATGCCACTTGCACACTGTTCGGCATGGAGAACACCTGCACACACATTCCCAACGACAAGCTCCATATATATTACCTTCAAATCAGCAAGGACTGTTTCCAAACTTGGAACCGATTTAACATATCTTCATTTGCAGTGTAAGTATGTGTTGCAAGCTGATGCCAAAGCATCTTGAAAGGCCACATTTTAAAAATACAGGAAATAAATGGCACTGAAAAAAAGAAGAAGGAAAAAACTCAGGCTCTTGCAGATACCTTCGTTAAGATATGTTGAGTGCTATCATCACAAAGATCCTGGCTGTGTTATATATGGTTCTTTTATAACCACTGACTTTTTGATTCTTAATGTGAGACAGGTCAGAGAGAAAAGACATTTAGAAAGTTATTAAAGATATGATTCCTGGCCTTCTGCACTATTGATATAAGGAGTGAAAATGGTATTCCTTAGTTAATATTTATGTAGCACCTGTATTTTTCTGAAACTGTGTTTTACAAATCTTATCTCATTTTGTATTCACTACAACATTATAAGTGGTTCTTATGATCCCATTCTCATAGGTAAGTACACAGGTCTGGAGAGCTAATAAATATCAACCGAGTGAGTGGACGCTGGTCTTTTCCCCCCACTATACTCCTATTCCACAGGATTGGCTCTAAGAATGTTACATATTATAAATTGTCACTAGAGGATTACAGATTGGTCATCCTCTGACCATGTGAGTTTTTATATGCAAGGCTCATAGTGGCACCTCGTAGTCCTTTGTTGTGGTTGAACTGTTATTTCTGGTGTTGATGTTCTTACTATCATTGTTCTGAGATAAGTGGACATGCACCAAGTTCAGAAGTCTTTGTTATCCCAAGTATTGGTAATAAAACCAAATACAAATAAACAGGCATTTAAGCAGAAGGCCCACCATAACAGAGTTTGAGAACATCTGGTCACCTAAGACGGGCACACATTTTCTCAGTTAATTCTAATGTGTACAGAACTTGACCAAGCTGCTTCTCTGAAAAAAGACCATGATGTAAAGTGAATTTTTAACTGAGCTCTACTATCAAATAGCAAATGAATGAAATCAGAATTCTCCAACCAGTTATTTAATTAAGTAGTTTTTTCTATAGGTCCCTTTTCTGTTTACAAAGCACAGCTACGGGACATAACCCAAAGAGATCTGGGGAAGACAGAACTCCTTTTAGGATGCCAGGCTTCAGTGCAAAGCTCAGCACAGCACAGTCAGGGGTCAAAATGGTTTGCTGCTGTCCGCATCAGGCTGTGCCAACTTCAGTTGTCTACATAATGTCTGTGGCTGCTCTTGTGCTGCAATGTCACAATAGTGACCACATGGCCCACAAAACCAAAAATATTTGCTATTTGATTCTTTACAGAAAAAGTTTATTGACTCTTGACTTAGATGCTCACTCATCATAAAAATGTGCACACACATACATCTACACAGAAAGAAGAACATATGCATATGAGTGTGTATTTATATTGTATTGTTATTCTTGTTTTAACTGGTGGGCACGTCAGTAACCCGGAGTCCAGCTCTCTCAGTGCCAGTCTGGTGGGACCCATAACTCTAGACTTTCAAACATTCCTTCTTGCAATTCACACTATTCGAGCCTCAGTGGAGTGGTCTGTGAATCTCTAGGTTTATGGGATTTGCACATGGTAACCACATATAGCAACTAAGGAACAACCTACAGTTTTAAATATTTCATATCACTCTTACATTCATATATGTGTTGGTCTAAAAATAATATGCATGGGGAGTGTGTTGATTCTTTAATTTGGCAACTAGATGCACATTTAATGCAATAAATAAGAAGTTTTATCTTTAAAAGTATTCAATAGAAATGACAAAAATAAAGCAGTCCTATTAGAATCTTGATACAGAAATAATATTCATTACTTAAATTTATATTTTAGTTTTTAGTTTTGTTGATTAGTTTAAATTTCACAAAGAAAAATATTTTTATAATAAATACAGAATAACTTTTCTATTTTAAATATATTTTAATTGATATTTCAGATAAAAATTATTAATATTTATTAATCCTTGAATAAATTTACATTTTATTATTAGTCAGCTAGAAAATTACTGTCAAATAAAAATGTGTAAAAATCCTCACAATACAACATGTAATATTACTGAAATAAATGTAATTAAAGTAAATTATAAAACAAATATATAATCAGTTATGAATTGTTTGCCTCCTTAATCAAATGTTCCAAACACTATCTTTCCATCAATACAACACCCAGACATGCACAATAATAATTAAATTGTCTTTTTTAATATTTTTGGATTTCTGTTGACTTTCAGTCATGTAGAAACTGTACATATGGTTTTCTTTTGAAGGTATGTTTGTCAATATAGGAGCACATAACATTTTTTAGCTTGATTTAGTGATGTGCAGCTTTTTCACTATATGGCAAGTAGGTAAAGGCCTGTCCACATGAATGGACTGAGCCTCAGGTCAGAATACCAGCTGCTCCGTGTGTTCGGCCTTTTGGACTGAGATGATCCATCTCACCTTTCTGTACCCAGTTTCCTTATCTGAGCATTGTCATCCTCATCATAAGGCTTCTGATTATCTGACGCAGTGAACGTGAATGTGTCCAGCATCAACACTTGGCTTATGCTAGTTTCTTCCCCTAAACATATGGTATCACTTCAACTTCAAAACAATGAGATTAATTTTATCAAGTTCTATCTAGATTCCTCGTTAAGAGATGATGAAGCAGAGGTTCAGAGAATGTACGTACTGGGCATCACACAGTGAGTGAAGGCAGGATATGAGGTCATCGGATGGGCACAGGGCATAACAGAATAATGAAAAGAGGATGTGTGATCTTTGGTGTCAAAGACGCAATTTAAAATTCCATCTTGACCACTTCTTGGCCAAGTAACTAACCTTCAACCACTGTCGATAGTGACTGGGAGTAGCTCTCTCTAAAATTTGTGAGTCAACGAAGTAGCATCAACTATCACGTGGATGTGTGGGATTTACGTAGTTTTCATCCTTATGTCTCTAGATTTGTTTTCCTTGCATTCTAGATGTGCTTTCTAGCAGTGGGATTTTTTTCACATAAAAATTTATGTGGAACCCCAATATTATTCACAAATAACACACGAAGAGGAGCTTTGGATGAAATAGAGCCAAGGGCCCCATGTATCAGGATGTTACTTCTTTTGCTTACTCTCCATGACCAGGGCAGCTCCTGAGGCACTTCCTTTGAACTTCAGGGCTCCAGGACACAAGGTTGGAAATAAATGCCCAGCACCGTTTTGCTTCTCACATCATTGCATATATCTACATAAGCAATCATCCGCAGTGGCAGCTTTCTTCAGGAAGCTGTTCTGACAGCCCAAGCAGAGAAGGATGTTCCATCTGCCTGTGCTGGCTGACGCTGCTACTGCTGAGTACCACGAACACGTCTTCCCACAATGTCTCCCACTTATCTCTCCTCTCCCGACCTCATTCTGAGTCTGGGCCGGTAGAGCTCATCCATCCCATTCTATAATGTAATATTGCTTTTTTAAATTGAAGAGGTAAGATAGGGGCTTGTAAGAAACTTTCATAGAATTATGAGACACAGAGTTCCTCTATAGCTCAGTTAGACTACATAGTCAGCAAAGAGGTATTTACAAAGAAATCTCAATGCCACGAAGGAACGACCATGTAAAGTCAAAAACAGAAACACCTTATCCACTTACCATGACTTACCTCGACTCAATCTCTCATTCCTGTAAAAATGTGCTGAGACTCTTCACCAGGTATTTGCCACCAGTTTAAATGACAGTCAGAGTGGCTTGAGTTTGCTAATACTTGGGCTGCATTTTACACACCTGCAATTTTCTCTCAGCTTTTCAGACAAGCCTAGGTTTTGTCAACCCTGGCATTTTTCAGTAACAATGTGTTTCTTTGACAGCCCCATTGAAAGCAAGTGGAGCTTAGCACCTTTCAACTCCAGTATTGCCTTTGGCTCTCACACAGATGTCTGTCATTGTAGCTTCTATTTTGGGGGTTCAGGATGCACAAGGCTTGGCAGACAGCAGTATGCCAGTCATCAGCATAAATCACTTCTTGTCACTCACCTGCTTACTACTCCCCAGTGGTTTTCCATCATACTCAAAACTCTTCTTCCTGTCTTACAAACCCACCTGAGCTAATCTCCTTTACTCCTGCAAACTCTAGTCATGTGGTCCTCCTCCCTCACTCTGCCTACTCCGCAGTGACCCATTTTCTGTTCTGTTGCCACCTAGAGGTTATTTCTGCAGCAAAGACTATGGGATTGACTTTTTGCATCTAGGATGTTTCTCCTCCTGACTTCACATAATCTAGTTGTGCCTTGATGTCATTCAGATTTCTGTTTAAATGTCACCTCCTCAAAGAGACCTTTGCTGACTACCTCATCTAAGTTAGATATCAAGGGACCCTGGTCTCCTAATTCTATGAAAATTCTCTGTAAACACCATCTGTATTTCTTCAATTAAAAAGAATGGACTGCATTATAGAATTGTGTGTGTGCATGTGTGTCTCATTCTGGAATGCCATTCCATGACTGCAGTGAATGTCTGTGCTTGGTTCACTCCTGGTTCTCCAGTAGGTTCTCCAACAGAGCCTGATGCGTAGCAGATATTCAACAAAGTTTTGTTTAGTTATTGTAAAATGAACTGCCTAGCTTCCCAACTCTGCTGTAACCCTATTCCCACAGTGTCCACGTTTACTTCCATCTTAAGCTTGTCAGGAGAGACACAATGCTGTGTGGGTTCACCCAATCTCATTTGATATTCTTTCCATCTGGCCACACAAAATGAACTTTACCAATCAGCTCTTTGTAGGTAGTCACAGCTATATGACTTGTTCTGGCTAATGCAATGTGAGTGACAGTGACCCTCATCACAGGGTAGAGGCAGGGAGAGGTTCCCCACTATAGTCCCATCTCTCTTCACTCTGAGCTTTGAGTGGAGGCCATGTGCCGAGATGGCAGGCACCCGAGAGGGAAGTGGACAGCTCCTATGAGTCAGGACACAGAACGCAGCTGCCAGGGAGGACTGTGCCACCGACAGTGGACTTGCCATGAATGGAGAATACGATTTTCTGTGGTAAGTTGATTAGTCCAGCAGAAGCCTCGCTGATCTAAAGTAAAGGTAATCAGTTCCGTGAGAAAAGCATGAGCTCAAGGTCTACCCAGAATTAAATCTACTTTAAGTCACTTGATCTACACGAGCCTCTATAGAATAAAGGTAAGATGTCTAATGTACAGGGATGCTACGAGGTGATCATTTACAGATGCACTTGGAGCTTGCAAATGCTCACTGAACTTCAGTTCAGGATGAGGCTTCCTATAAACAAACATTTGCCTATTCTCCAAATATATATAATACAATTTTGAATCTGTTCCTTGAATCCTGGCATGATAGGCATTAGAATGAACACCTGCTCCATCGCTAGTCATCACCCATTTCCTTTATAGCTAACGTTGAGTCATACATTGAGTTGTCCAGAATTATTTCAGGAATAAAAGTGTGAAAGAAACATCTTTCCCTCTCCAACACGGCTCTTATGTTGACAATAATGATGACCATATACACAGATCAATTTGACGTGTTATGACAAAAATAAATGTTACGACAAAGGCATGGTTTTCATGAAAGAGGTCAATTTCAAGCTGGCAGTGTGAGGAGTGATTTGTGAGAGCTGTTGCAGCCCTGACCTTCACACCTAGCTTCCTGTGCCCTCGCCGTGCCCGAGAAGCTACGCTACAGTGCACTGTGCACCCCTACACAGGCAGCACTCCACAGCTAGGGGTTTCCAACTCAGTAGCTAACAAGGCTGCCCCAGGGAGCTGTGCGCTAACCCCTTCCAATTCTCATTCTCCACGGCAGTAGGGCCTGTGACAGGTCTTTCTCTCTCGATTACAATTTAAACTCAAACGGATCCTTTTCTCTCACACAATGGCCTGAACACTCACTTCACAAAGATAATAACCTGCTCAGGTGAAGTCACTGAAATTTCCTCTCCCAACACACTCAGAACTCTTTTTCTGGCCTAAAAGACACACCTGAGCTGATTCCTCTTACTTCTTCATCTGTGTTCAGTGACCCCCCGTCTCCCAAAGAGATGAGATGGGCTCCTGGAGGGGACGTGAGCTTAGGGGTCAGGCCCCCCTGGATCTGCATACTAGCTACATGATCTGAAGTCTTCATTTTTAAGTTTGTATATCAATAAAATAAGAAAAATACTGTCTGTGTGAACCAATTTTGGGGACATATGCTTATCGAGAAAATATTTATCATAGGGTAGTTGTTTATTTTTGTGAAGCTTTTACTTCTATTCTCTTTTTCATGGGTACCCTCATTCGTTTCACCTTTCATTCAAATCTTTTTAAATTTCTTTTGGGGTAATATAACAAAAAAGGGTGATATAGCCCCTGTTTTTGTGAGAGATGTTACCTAATTCATTCTACTCTTCCTAAAATATCCTATTAAAAATACAAAGTCAAATCAAAGCAAATCAAAATGAGCAAGCAAAAATCTTTCTATAGGTACTTTCTTGAAGATGTGTGTCTTCAAGTCTCCTTTTGCTCACCTTCCTTTCACTCATTAATCAATTAATTATTTCTCCAAATAAATATCAAACATCTGCTGTTTACCGGTTACAGTAGTTGTGATTGGAGGTACAATTTTGATTGTGGTTTTTATAATATAAGGGCAAGATTACTTAGGTAGCAAAAAATCTGGTTATATACTCTGACATAACGGAGGTATATATAAGTTCTATAGAAGTACAGAAGGGAAGTCATCTAACTCCTTCTGGAATGTCAAGGAAGTCTTCCTATATGAAATATGGGAAGCGGGTCATAAAAGGTAATAAAGAGAATTTCCTTTAGGCATAAGGGAGAGTGGACATTTCAAGTGAAGAAAAAATACTTTGTCTAGAGCATTGTGCTACAAGAAAAGAACTTAGATTGTAATGGTAAAAAGATGAATATATTGGGAAATATTTAAGAGATTATTCAATACGAGCTATGAAGGATGACTTCTAGCTTTCTGCTCTGGTCAAGCTGTGTTCTGGTGAAGTGAAAGCTGTCGACGTCTCCCGAGAAATCAGAGTTTGTGACCAATATATGTAAAGCTTCTCCAAATCTCAGAATTCAGTAAAATGGCAAGTAATACTACTTTATTCTGTTCCTGAAAGAAGGTCATGTTTTTGCAAGCAGCCATGACAAGATATCAAGAATTCTGACACCCCAAGGAAAGCTTCTGGGTAAAAACCAGTGAAAAACTTTCCTCAAAATCCCAGTAAATGTTTCTTGAGTAGTTTCAGACAAATGTTTAATACTCCTAATTTTTAAGTCTGATTCTGTCACTTTTCTATGGAGAAATTTCGGACAAATCACTCTGCCTGCCTTGGGACTTCATTTTCTTCATCTATAAAGAAAGAGAAGTTAGCCTAAATTATTTTTTTAATTGCAACTTTTGACAATTTATTACTTTAAAGTTAGGTACACAAGATGCAATAACTTTGCGTATCTAACTGCGTTTCTTAGTAAAATAGAGCAATCAGGCAACAGAGGGTTACAGGTTTGTGTTAAATACATTTCCCGAGGAAATTACGGAAGAGTTAGACAGTGACTGGTAGCATAAAGGCAGTATCAGTGCTTCACTCTGATTCTGCAAGGGAAGGAAGCCATGAGTTTCCAAAAAAAAGAAGAAAAAAAGAAAAAAGTACCTGCCTCCCTCCTGAAGGCTGCTATTTTGGGAACCTGGTGAGCTGAACACCCCGCAGCCTCCTGACCCTCCTCCAGTCAGGAGATGAATTCAAAGAAGGAGGGTCAGCGGCCGCCCACCCGACTGCAGTGTGAGGAAGCGGAGGCCACGAGAACGTGCTCGTGAAAGCAGTGTCTGGAGTTTGCAGGAGGCTGACAGCAGCACTTCCTGGGAGTGGAGTTGCCATGAGTAGCACTGTCTTGACTAGATTAGGCGAAGCGCGACACTGCGAACTGGCACAGGAGCTGTGTGACAGTGTGCCGTCATGAAACACTTCCCAAAGTGGCTCCTGATTTTAGAGTAACTAAGAAAAAGCCACTGCTTCATCGTCCTTGATATGTTACAGCAGCGCAAAGATCACCGCAGGACATCGGCCATAGATAACAGAGGAGGAGTCATGGAGATTCAGAGCAGCCTGCTTGGGTTCAAGGGCAGCTCCCTTCTGAAGAAGTGGGGGACCTTAAGAACTGATCAGGTAACTCACCTGCAAAAGGGGCCATAATAGGAACTAATTACCAGGTTACTATCAGAATTACCGAGAATTAAAAGAGTAACATGTATTTAATATACAGTCCTATATTGACTGATATGCTCATCTATGCACTTAGAACATCCACCACCATCTGCATTTACTCTTAATATGTGAATTTATAAAAGGCTATATGGTTTGTAATTAATGCAGGCATGTCGACATTCATATAGTACACACTTGCCCCCTAGCCTGATTTCTATAACAACAGAAATTCTATAGAACAGGAAGCCACCAAGACAAGTGTTCCCATTTGTTTTCAACGCTGCTAGGAGAGAGCTGTTCACATCCTATTGAAATAGCCTGTCCACATGGTAGAAGTGGGAGCAGGACTCCATCCCATCTCCAAAACATCCAGCTGTAATCCAACTAATTGGCCTTGCTCGGACTCTATTATCATGAAAAATAAAAAAAAAATCTTTCTGATGATACTTTTATTTCTGGTATGGATTTCTCAATGGGGAACAAGTCCATTGACCAGTAAACAGGTTTTCATAACCTGCTTGATGTATTTCTCAATATCAATTAGTAAATTGGTGTTCTGGTTCATGCATAAGATTCTTGTGTATGAAACTAGAATGAGTTATGTCATGGGAGCCCATTCATTTGTCTTTCTTAGCCCACAAAGCTGAACTCTTCCCTGGAAATCAAGGATGGTTCCAAATTACCATCCTCATTAGCAGATGTCCTCCTGTAAGAGTCTTTTCAAACTGGAAGACAAGTCTCTAGCCATAATGCATATTAAATAATAGCTAATGTTGGTGTTTGGTGGCCCCAAGAAAAGCCCCCATTCAGGATTCTGATTATAGCCATTTTGAAAAAAAAAAAGTATATATATATATATTCTATTAGAACTCATTTCTCCACACACTCTTTTCTCCCTCACTCTTCTGAGAGCTTTTCTTTTTTCCTACCCTAGCCTTAGAGTTGAGTTCCCACACAGCAAAAACAGAGCCACAGAATAGATGGTTTGAGCTAGAGTAGACCAGAAGGAGCAGGTCCCAGCTGTCCCTCTCTGCCCTTATTCCAGAACTGGCACAATCAATGTCAGAACGGAGCACAATTACAGATCTGGCTCCCCCTGACCCCCCCCCCCCCAGTGCTATTTTAAAAGCATAGTACACTCTGCTCCAAATTTCCCAGCTGAAAAACGTTAGAACACAGAGCAATTGTCAAATGCCACTATGGGACATCAAGCCTATTCTCTACTGGCCCTTGGGTCTGTGAGGGAGCATATCTACCTGTTTGTGTAGTGTGTGTCTATGTGTGTGTGTATGCAAGCATGGCTAATATATGCATGAGTTTTGGAGGGTATGATTAACTATTTTCCTTCAACTAGCATAACCACTACTAATATTTGATGCGTATGGTCACTTTTTATCACTTATCTCTTTTTCATAATTTATCACATTTTTCTCAACCACTTACCATCTCCTGAGGTGCTTTATAATACATTTTTCTTCTTTTTTTAAGATGTATTTTATTGTTTTTTGACAGAGAGACACAGAGAGAGAGAGACAGAGAGAAGGGGGAGGGCCCAGAGCAGTCTCCATAGTTGTACATCATCTGTTTTCAACATGGTTCTCTTCCACACAGGTGGGCAGGGCCTGAGCAGGGTGAGAACCAGGCCGAGGGTCTCCTGCATCGGAGGCACACCCCCTGGAGCCAGGGGCCAAACCGGGGGCCTTCCACATGGGAAGCTTGCCCCCATGAGAACCAAACTGGGGGCCACACCCCAGTTCAGCATATGGGTCCGCACAGGCTAGGGCGAGACCCCAAGGCTGCAAAGTGAGCTCTCGACCTGTTTAGCCATCCCAGCCTCTGCTCAAATTTGTTTTTTGGTTTTTACCTCTTCTCCCTACCAACTAGATTAGAGATGGAACTCTTGATCTTCTTTGTTATCTGCTGTACCCCAAATGCCTAAAACAGTGCCTAACCTGTCAGATGTGATGAGTAAATATTAGGTGGGTGAATGACAGAAGAGCAACTCTGCAAGGTAAGTGGGACAAGGTTTATTCTCTCCATTTCACAGCAGTGGAAGGTGTGGTTTTGTCATTTACACAAAACCACACGGCTAGAAATCCCATCATTGGTGGAAACCTGGTGATGTGTTTGAGCTGAGATTCTGCAGGAGGAAAACATGGGGAGTCATCAGTTGGGATTCTGAGGTTTGTCAGAAACTAGAGTGAAGCTGATAAGGAAAGAGGAGCAGTTCAGTGGAAGGAAATGGACTGGAGAGTGAGCCTAGTGCAGGTCACGGAGAATCTTGAATTTTAGGCTGGGAGGCTTGCAATGCAGTGAGGAGGCCATCGGGGGCATTCAATGTTTTGGGATAGGTAAATGCCGTAAGTTCAGGCTCTATGACTTCTGCATTAAAATGCTTTCATTTCTCCTCTGCCAGTATGCTTATGACTTCATACGCTTTGGGGGAAGAAGTTTTAGGGCTCATACAAATACATAGTATGTAATACATACTTTCTCCCCACTCTGACCTTGCTCTACCATGTGACACACTGAGAAAGGTGTGGCCTGGCCACTGTAAGCCAGTCCTGGACCCTTAGGCCAGTGATACTTCTGGCCAGCATTAGGGCTTCTATTTGAAAATTCCCAAGAAATGATGGCGTCTGCCGCCTGCTTCCACAGGTTCTCCTATCACTACACCAGCCTCTCTCTCACGTGAACACGTGTTCCCAATGCCCATCCACATGTCCTGTGATCCCCAAGCTCTCTAACAGCTCCCTGCCTTCTTCTACTTTTATGGAGCCAACATCACACAAAGGAGTTAGCACACTGGCCAAGTCCCCGCGTGGGCTGTAAACGTGGGATAGTACGTTGTCTTGCATTTTATCATACACTTATAAACTATCATGTTACAGCACTATAAAATATTTCATTATTATTATTATTATTAATTACCAACAATGCTCCTTGGAAAATATACATACCTCTTTCAAAAGTCTCCTCTTTTTTTCTTGGCTAATTTTACGACCCTCTTTGTCTCTGGTCCTGGCTCCAACATGCCCAGATTTCCACTCCGTTACCTGGAACGTTTTGCACCTGGATTGTCTCCCAGGGCTCTGCTCCTGGGGGCCGAGCTGCATCTTCCTCACAGCTAACTCCACGCTCTGCCAGCACTTGGCACCTGCACAGCCCCCAGCGACGGTTCTTCACTCTCGGAGAAAGGCCAAACACGAAGGACCTCTGTCTTTGGGAATGTCCAGAGGTTTTCTTTGTCAGGCTTTTATTTATTTATTTATCTATCTATCTATCTATTTATTTATTTAATTGTTTATGACAGAGAGAGAGAGAGATACAGAGACAGAGAGAGAACTGAACTGGGGGAACTCCCCAATTCAGCACATGAGTCCGCACGGGCCGGGGCCAGGACTCGATCCCGGGTCCCCAGCACTGCAAAGTGAGCGCTCAACCCACCGAGCCATCCTGGCTTCCCCTTTCTCAGGCTTTCAAATCATGGATTTCACTTTAGCTCTTATAATAAATATATTTTCTCGCAATTAATTTGAAGAACCTATTAAAATCTATGCCTTAAAGTTTCTTATGTTTTTTTTTGGCGGGGGGGACAGGACCAGTTCTGACACTTAAAAAATTCTGTACAGGGGATGCCGGGATGGCTCAGTGGGTTAGGTGCTCACTTTGCAGCGCTGGGGACCGGGGATCAAATCCCGGCCCCAGCCTGTGCGGACCCATGTGCTGAACTGGGAGCTCCCCCAGTTCAGTTCTCTCTCTGTCTCTGTCTCTGTCTCGCTCTCTCTCTGTCAAAAATAAATGAATGAATGAATAAATAAATAAATAATTAAAAAAAAAATTTCTGTACAGCTGGGGCGATCAGAACTCTCCAGCTTTTCTGCCCTTTTGGAAAACAGATCCCCTTTTGCCCTTTTCCCAGCTCGGCTGGACGTATTCATCACCCGCGGAGGCCACTTACTCTTCAGAAATATTAAAATGACTCTTAAGTTTTCTTTGGGATTTCCGTAATCACCGCTTCCATGATGTCCATAAAGTCAAGCCACCTGCATATTGCTCGTGTCCACGATGCCCTCCAGCCACCAGCCTCGCCTCTGAGCCACCCCACACCTTGCAGGACCTCGTTTCCATCGCTTCAGTGAAACCCAACTCAACACTTCTGAGGAAAAACAGCATTCGCCGTCCTCTCTCAAATTCTCAGAACTTACAAAGATCCTGTGATGTCAGTCCTTTGCCTGAGAGGGAGTGCACGCGCATGCACAGTTTTTCACATTCTAAAAGCACTTTCACGTGTAGTGTTGCATTAGCTCCTTGGGAAAGTTTGTCCTTAACCCATATCTCATTGAACTTTTATATACTCTAGTCTAGTTCATTTGCTTGTTTGTTTGTTTGTTTGTTAACAGAGAACACCCCACTGTGCGGATAAAGGCACTGGCATGAAGGGGATTCATTGGCTGCCCTGAGATCACTTGTGTTTTAAGTGGCGGGGCCAGAAAGAGCATTGGGTGTCCGTTTTTCCTACAGCACCAAGCTGACTCTAGTTCGTGGAAAAGCAAGAATGGAGCTGATGTTCCGTTCTCTGCAGCTCATTCTGTATCAACTGACCATTAACCTCTCACATTTCCAGGCCGTAGAGGCAACACCACCAACACTGTCCAATGTCAACCGGTCGCAAATCATGGCCCAGAAATTCTTTTGTGTTTCTCTCATTTTTCATTCCAATTTTTCCCCAGTATTTCATTCAACATTATTTCCCCTTTGGTTAATCTTCTGATCCTAACAGCCACCCTGACCTCAAAGTCCACAGAAGTTGGAGAATTGTTGGATGAGAACTGTGTCCACCTCTTGCCAAGGAGATGAAGGGATTACTTTCTGTAGTTTGAGTCATCCTTCCCGTCTTCAGTCCATATCCTCTGTGGAGGAGCCGATTCTCTCCTAGCTCGGTGAATCCTGTATCTTCATACCCTTTTCCCTAGGTTCTCTCCTTCTCTAATTAACTCATGACATATGCTTCCATTTTTTAAATGACCAGGGAAACAAACCAACAAGCCACCAGCAACACCAACACAAGCGCAAGATGTGCTTGCTCGAGGAATTCACTTTGCGGATTTATTGTGCATGTGAACTTGTGTGAAAGGCTGCACGAACCAGCTTAGCCTCTGTCGCCCTGTGGGCAACACAAAAGATTGGGGGCAAGTTGAGGGTCCTTCAGGAGAGGACCGGTTACATAATTGATGCTGCAAGGGGATCACATGAGGCTGTGGGGAGAAAAAGGAAGATCTTTATGAACTGACGATGGAAAGATTTTTAAGATATATCATAAAGTGCAAAAAGAAAGGAACAGAATTGTATAAATAGTAACATAACTTGTGCTTAGGTAAGTGTGAAAAGATCTGCATCTATATATTGATTTCATTATATATGTAAGAACACTCAGGAGGGTGCACACGAAACAAAATCGGGGTCATGGAGGTGGGGAGGGGATGGGAAATGGGCAAGAATAAGTGGGAATACGGGCGGAACCTTCCACGATGTAAGCTGTGTATGTTCTTGTTATGAGCCATCTGAAGGTCTTAGCTATTTTTTAAATTAGATGAAAGTATATCATGTCCCCATTTTGCTCCAGTTACCAAATTCTCCCTCTTTCTCTGTCATAGACAGACTTCTTGGAAGCTAGCCACGTCATCACCTTCAAGTCTTTCCCTCCTTTTACTCTTCCTTCCATTGCTTCCCAACCTCTGCCACCATCACGCCAATAAAACCGATCTCACCGAATTTGTGAAATCTGGTGGCCACCTCTCAATTTATCTAAATTAAACTCTGTAGAGGAGCCCACGTCTTTGCCTCTTTAACATACTTCCTACTTTGATGGCATGATGCACTGTTTTCCTGGACAGCTCTTGCCTCTCCAGACACCTTCTCAGTCTACCTGGGAGATTGGTGATAGAATTACAGGCTGGAGCATGTCTTTTGCCCGAGCAATCAGACGCAAGAGTTTGTTCCCCTTCTGTGTCAGCTCCCTCACTGATTTCCATACCATGTCGCATTGGGCCAGGTGCCTGCCGACAATGCCTCCATTAATATTCCAGCTCCACTCCCTCTCCTGAACCCTAACTCCTAATAGCTGGTGAGCCATTTTCTCCTCCTTTTCTGGATGTTACTATGAGTATTCTCCATCTTAACAAGTTTCAAAACGAACACTCGGTTTCCTGTCTTCACCACACTCCCACTGTCCTGCAGACGTCAGCACCTCTCCTTGGTGTTCAACCGGCCAACACCCTTGGGGACATGTTTAGGTCCTTCTTTTTATATGCCCCACATCAATCAGTCAATCAGAAAATCCAGCTGTCTCTACCTTCTAGAAGGATCCAACTCCTTCTCGCTCTCTTCAGCAACATCAGCCTCCTCAAAGCTGCCATCCACTCTCTGCAGGCCTCTTGCTGTGGCTCCATCTGTCTGGCTGTCCTGCATGTCTGCCGCCCAGTCCCTCCCTTCTAGCCCAAGCTCTGCCCTCCAGTAAAGGCAGCCTGTGTCACTGTCCTGTGGAAAGCGGTCCCTTCTGTGATGCACTTCTGGATTCGTTACGCTGCTGACCATAAACCAGTCATGAGAGATGCATTGCTGGGAACCAGACCTGTGTACTGGCTCACAGTTTGATAGGCTAGACATCTAGGAGCAGCACAGTGGGGCCCTCCTGGTGACATGTCTCCCAGACTGTGGTGACGATGCTGGCCCAGGGCTGTGGTTGCATCTGAGGCTCCTGAGTCTCCCTCCAAGCACATTCAAGCTGTGGGCAGAATTCACTTCCATATGTCAATAGAACTCATGGAAGCTTCCATCTCCTTCCAGACTCGAAAGAAAAGAATTCTCACGTTTAATCGCAGGCCTGGCCTATTGAGGCTAATCTCCTCTTTTACAACGTTCTGTGTCATATAACGTTACCTATTCATGGTAGTGACTATCCAGCATGTTAAGAGTTTATATCGCCTTCCAGGGATGGGGAGTGGGGGGACAGGGGGACTCTACAGTGGACAGTGTGTATCTTGTTATCTTGGTGGGTCTTCACCATTGCTTCCTACCACACCTGCCCTTCCTTCACTTTATTCCAGCTACCCACGTTTCTTTGCTACTCCTCAAACATGTCAAGCCTGCTCCTGTGTTTTGCATTTTCCATTTTCTTTACCTGTAACATTTGGTTACCTATGCTCATAGCAATTCCTTTTGCCTGACTGTCATGTCATCCAAGGGACCACATTATATCAAAGAGCTCCCAAGCATGTGTGTCTCTTTCTTAGCAGACTTTTCTTTGCTTCAAAGCATGCCAGCACTCTCAGTGTCATGTACTTATTCAGTTTGAGAATGTGTGTGTGTGTGTGTGTGTGTGTGTGCGCGCGCGCGTCTTCCCAGCAGAAATATGCCCAGAAGTTCCATATGAACAGGAATTTTGTTCGATGTAGACAGGACATCCTAGCATTTATAGGAATGCCTAGCTCATAGTCTGTATCAGTAAATATGAACCAAATTGATGAATGAAAATATGTTGACTAAAGAAAAATTAATGAGCAAGTGAGTCAAGTCACTGAATTCAGTGTTTGTTTCTGAAATATGGGTTAGCTTAAGAATTCATAGATGAGATGCTAAGACCTAATTTTTAGATATCCTGAATCTATCAATCTAGTGTAGAATGCCAAAAAATGAATTTAAACATGTCCACTATTGTTCAGATGTTGTAACCCACAGACCACACTTAGAAAATATCAATGTTGTTGTTGAATTGCTGATTGTAAGTGAGGTTTGGATCTCGGTCTAGAACCAATATCTGTGGCTTCCCAGCCAGTGATATTTACTTATAAATTTAATGACACGCATTGTGATTGAGGGTATTGTGGGCACAAATATGAAAGGGAGCCCTTTGCATCTTATGACAGAGCTTCTGTTTGTGTGGGAGAGACAGTGGACAAGTGATAAATAACCACACTGTAATTCTGATTCAAGTGCTCTTCAGTCAACTTCCTCAGCTTCTATTTGATGATGACTCCAAACTACCTGAAAATCATCCTGGGGAATTCATTCTGGACATTGATTTCAGTGTACTCCGTGATGTTATGTATCCTGTTCTTTGAACAGCCATTTCTCTGGGGAAGGCCTGGATCATCCATATCTTCTTTCTAGTAAATAATTAAAGAAATTCAGCATCAGACAATTATCAGGCTGCTTTTCCTGGGCCTGGCCTCCTGCCCTCCATAGAACACACGGACTTCTTTTGATAAATGCCATTGGTCCCCAAAGTGTGCTTATTCCTGGTAGCAAGTTTAATGATCTGAAGATTGCAGATCATGTCACTTGTAACGTTAAGCATTTATAGAAAGTACCTCCTACATCCTGCAATTATAGCTCCATCTGTAAAATAATTAGTCACAAAGAAAGAATGTCAGGCACTTTTAGGGGCAAGCAGGATGACATTAATTTCATCAGCAATTATTCAGGTAGGCCAAGATATTTTCAGAGGGAATTACTCAAAGAAATTATTTCTGTTCTACAAAGTTTTATCTGCACATCTTCCATTGTTTCAAAACAGGCAAGGTGAGTGATACCAAATATAATAGCTATTGGTAATAAAAATACCGAGGATAATGCTGTTTTAAAGAGGTAGTCTAGCGTATGGGACTATTACATGCTTAAGAGTCACTTAATTCTACTTATAACTAATACACTGGAAACATATCATTTTGCTAACCAATATCACCCCAACAAATCTAACAATAAAAAATAAATAGATAACATTTTTTCTTCTGCCACTTATCTCATATGACCTGACCAGGTACAGAAACTGCACCCTGCTTTTTATTCCCATCGGCAGGAATGGAGGGAAAGAAGAGTAGACCAGTGTCATCCTGCTTCTTCACTCTTCCAAAGTGAACTATGTTTGGAAATGGTTCATACAAGCAGCACATCACACCTCTTATCCCCCACCCCCACCCCCAATTTCAGAATGAGTCGATTTGGGATAATCAGATTTCTATCACTTAAGGAGCAGAGTTTCCTTTTTCATTCCTCGTTTGCCCTCCTATAAGACACTTGCTGCACAGTCGTCAGCAGAGGTGGGATTTGAATAATAACACCACTTTGTATGTAAATGGGACCTTTCATCCAAGATTCTCAAAAACCTCTGTAAACATTATTGGACTGAATATAGACTATGAGCATAACTTTGAAGCTAGGAAAATGGATAAGTGACTCGCCTAAGGTCACCCACTATGACTGTCCAGAAGAGGCTCCTGGTCATCTGAGCATCTAATTACCCCGTCTGGCCCAGGTAAGGGACTCTCTCTGATTATAACTCAGAGCTCCTGGATAGTCCTACCTGAGTGTCACTCATCACACTCACAGAACCCGCAATCACAACCTCTCCATTGGACATCTCACTCCATAATCCATTTTACAACTACCTATCGACGTTGACAATTCATATCATACCACATATCACTATAATCCTCAGGGCTAATGGCAGTGTTTATAACTTCCCGTTGTTGAGTTTTAATTTCCACATTTTAAAATCTGACTCACTGGAACATAATGCAGTACATGAAAGGTGTCTTTTAGAATGAGAGAATCCGCAGTTCTTATTTGCGATCTAATCTGCAGGATAAACAAAATGCAAAGGTTGATGGTAACAGAACATGGAGGTGGCCAAGCAGAAGGCTTTAAACCTTGAGAGGAAGCCAGGATGGCTCAGCGGCTTAAGCATTCACTTTGCAGCCCCAGGGACTGAGGATCAAATCTTGGCCTTAGCCCATGCGGAACCATATGCTGAAATGGGTTGTGCTTTCCATACAGGAAACCCCCAGTTTGCTTCTCACTCCCAGGTTTGGTTCCTGGCTCAAGGGGGTGTGCCTCCCTTGTGGGAGGCCCAGCCCAATTCTTGCCCTGTGCGGCCCCTGCCCACCTGTGTGGAGATGCCACGTGAAAGCTGATAATGTTCAACTATGGAGACTGCTCTGGGCCCTCCATCTACTCTCTGTTTATCTCTGTCATTGTCTCTCTCTGTCTCTGTCAAAAACAATAAAATAAATCTTAAAAAAAACCAAAAAAATCCTTGAGAGGCACAGGTATTACTACTCAGTTACACAAGTATGACTATTGTGTTTGACTTCTGGAAGACAGGCTAGGCTATCTTTATGACAAATTATACATTATAGCATAGCACATTTTAGGAGGAAAAAATATCTCAACTTTCCCATGTCTAAGATGGCAAATTGTCATGATCGCATGAACAAAATGCTAAGAAATGTGAATGGACACAAGGCTTCAGCCCCTGGGGAAGTCCATGCCTCTCCTGCCCTTGCTTGTTCACCGAAGAGTTCATTTAATACTCACTCTCACAGGGTCCAAAGGTGGGAGCGCCTCAGTGACATGGTGCACATGTGCCCTCAGCTGGGAAACGAGAGGGCTGGTGCCTGTCCTGTGGTGTGACCTTGATGGGTCAGGCATCTTCTCTTGAGGGCAATTCCTGCAACTAAAGTAGAAAGGTTCAGATTACCCATTGTTCATGCTTTTCCCACATCTAAAATTTTATGAGTGTTTTATGATTTGTGCATATCATGATTGATTATGGGAGTTTTAAACATGTCAATTCTAGAATATGAAGGATGTTGCTCCAAATAGTTCTAATTTCCCTAGATTGCTGCTTTCGTTGCTTTGGATCTGTGCCCTCTAATAGGGGAGCGCCTAGCCATATGTGGCTACTAAACAACTGAGCTGTGTCTAGTCCAACGGACCTGTGTTATAGGTACATGTTGTAGTCTAAAGACTCATTTCAAAAAGCATCTAAATATCGTTGTACTTTTAATATTTATTGCATGTTCATGTTATCATTAGATAAAATATACTATTATATTCATTTTGTTTCCTTTTACTTTTTAAATATGGCTTCTAGAATACTTAAATTGGATATTCTATTTCTACTTCTATTGGACAGTTACCCTATATAACATGAAAAACATATACACATATGCTTATATGTGTACTAATGTGTGCATAATCCAATTATAGGTTTTTACCTTGAATATAACTTAAAACACCACATGACTCAACTCTCTGACCTCAGCCCAGCCAGGTATTAATTTTTATATTTTGTGGATGGTGCTCTAACAGATCAACTGAATGCTCCAAATCAAAGAGCCTATAAGTGATAGTGTAGGGCCTATAACTTGAGTCTCCTGCTATGGTCCATTTTCTAAATGTCACTGCATAAATTCCCTTACAAATACTATACATAGAAGATCCTACACTCATTTTGACAAAGTGACAACTTATGTTTAAAAACATTTTTTTGGTCAATTTTAAAGTATACTCTTTGATTCCAGCATTCTTTAATTTGATTCTTGAAGTTGCTATCACTCCAAAAAAATGTTGGGGTCTGAGGCTGCATTATAAACAGCACTACTTTACCTTTCAAAAATTCTGAATAATTAAGAAATGATCAAAATAAATGAGACAAAAGAATGGCAAAGAGGTGAGGAGGGCAAAACTTGCCTTGTGTTATTAGACTACCAAACCTAGACATGGATTTTTATCAATGGGCAATTAACCAGAAACAAAAACAAAAACAAAAACCCATTGCTGCATGACCACTTCCTTTTCTGGAATCTACTCTGTAGTCTACATTTGCCTCCAGAATTTTTTCAATTATGTTAGACAGGACATTAGTTATGAGTCCCTCTGCCTCTTTACATTCCTTATTTCTTATTCATTT
This sequence comes from Craseonycteris thonglongyai, assembly GCA_004027555.1. Taxonomy (NCBI): domain Eukaryota; kingdom Metazoa; phylum Chordata; class Mammalia; order Chiroptera; family Craseonycteridae; genus Craseonycteris; species Craseonycteris thonglongyai. The sequence continues at coordinate 34,385 of PVKE010003122.1, read as the reverse complement.
CTTCTTCTATTTCCCATCCTAATTTACATCCAGCGTCATTGTCTAATACACTATATTAATAGTCCTGCCTGAGATGAAATAAAAACAATTTAAGGTTCTATAATAAAAATGCATAATAATACTCAAACAGTAAAATGCCAAAATCAGGACATATCCCAAATTTAAATATAAACTGCCTCTAGTTATAAAATTCCCAAGGAGAAATTGGAATTCGCAGAGTATTCCCCATTGTACTTTAAGTCCAAAAATGTTAAAGTCTGAAGGTATTAAAGTCCGAAATCAAATTGTTTTGGTCTTTGAGTTAAAATGTAAAGAATTGAAAGTCTAAAATTAATTCTCTTTCACTTTTCGTTCTTCTCTATCTCAGCTAGAAGGTTGTCAATGCCTAGGGTAGATTGGGGTTCCCTTAGCACCTACCGCCAAGACGCTTTCTCCCTGGTATGGTTTTCCCAGTGGTTGAATTATAGTATTTTACCATGCATAATGCAATTTCTTTTTTTTGCCCAACTTTGTGAGGGAAAACTAAGGATGCTTATTATACATAGGTAGCACTAATTCTGTATGTATATCATTGTTTTTAATTATTTTATTTATGCTTATGAGTTAAAAATGTGATTCTAGACATAAATAATGATATCTGTAACACAAAACAATACCCTGGAATCCAATAAAAGCCTTGGAGTGGGCCCCTACTCATCCAGGCTTGGTTCTTGTTTCAGCCTCTCAAGCCTCTGCCCTTGTCAGCTCTCAGCCTCCATTCACCCCAGCTGTGTTTCAGCCCCTGTGCCCGGGCTCCCAGCTCACTCCCTCTTCTGCTGGGCTCTGGGACATGGTCCACGGCCCCATCTGTCTCTTTCCCTTCTCTCCTGTTCCTCTCCTTTTCTCTCACCTTGTATCTGTTCTTGTGTTTTGTAATTATTTATTAATATAAAATCTCTGTACCATAACATGTTCAAAAATAAATGCTAAAATGCATTAATATACCACCAAACTCTGAATATTTTCCTTTTATACACACTTTAAGAGTGAACTGTGCACTCATGGATACCATATTTACAAAAATTTAGAGGCCAAAGTCCAACTCTTAACACAACTATCAAATCTTTATTCCTTTATCCATGGACACCTATATTGCTTCTGTACCTTGATTATTGTAAATAATCTGCAATGAACATAGGAGTGTATATATATTTTTGAATTAGTGTTTTTATTTATTTATTTATTTTAAAAAAATTTTTTAATTTATTTTTGATAGAGAGAGAGAGAGAGAGAGAGAGAGAGAGAGAGATACAGAGAGAGAATTGAACTGGGGGAGCTCCCAGTTCAGCATATGGGTCCGCACGGGCCGGGGCCGGGATTCGATCCTTGGTCTCCGGCGCTGCAAAGTGAGCGCTTAACCCACTGAGCCATCCTGGCTTCCCCATGTTTTAATTTTTTTGATAAATGCCCAGAAGTAAAATTTCTGTGTCATAAGGTAATTCTATTTGTAATTTTTTGAGGAACCTCCATACTGCTTTCCATAGTGGCTGCATCAGTTTGAAGTCCCACCAACAGTGCATGAAGGTCTCCTTTTCTCCACATGATTTCCAACATGTTTTATTTGTTTTGATAAAAGCTATTCTGACAGTTGTCAGGTGATAGCTCATTGTGGTTTTGATTTGCATTCCTCTAATGAGGAATCAATATTATTCATCAATAAAAAGAGTAGAACCTTGCCACTTAGGAAAACATGGATGAGCCTATGAGTACTATGCTAAGTGAAGTAAGTCAAAGAGCGAGACAAATACCATATTATTTCACTACTAGGTGGAATCTAAAATAACAAACCAAACGAACAAACACAACAAAACAAAACAAAAAATAAATAGACTCCTAGATACAGAAAACAAACTGATGGTTGCCAGAGGAGAAGGTAGTGGGAGGATGAGTAGAATGGTAAAGGAAAATAAGAGGTACATACTTTCAGTTATGAACAAATAAGTCACAGGGATATAACGAACAGCACAGAGAGTAGAGTCAATAATATGGTAATAACTCTGTGCAGTGACAAATGGTTACTAGACTTAACATGGTGATCACATTGTAAAGTATATAAATGTTGAAATACTATTTTGTACACCTGAAACTAATATAATACTGTATGTCAACTATACTTTCAAATACAGCTATCAAGAGAAAATTGTGTTTCTGGAACCTGCTTTTAGCGTAGGCTGACCAGATGTGCTGTTTAAAACAGTACAGAAAACAAGGGTACTGTCCCATTTCAAACGGTACATATGAGTATGGTCAGCCTAGTCTCTCTAGGTTAAAGGCAAGGTTTCAGTAGGCTGAGCAGATATACTACATGTTAGCATTGACTAAGACTTAAGCATAAAATAGCAAGGTCTGTATTTAGAATGATCCTTACCTCTATGGTTGAATCACTGTGAATTATAGTAGAGATGCAGTACCATCTGAATAAAATAGGATAGATGGGAGAAAAAGAAAACAATAACAAAAAAAGGTTCCTTAATTTGTATTTAATGGGATATTGTTAGTTATATATCACTTTTCGAACACCTACAACACATACACTTGAACTAACATGAAATAAATCCTCAACTGGTGAGAAATTTTGGTTCTATCCATTAGCCATTTCTAATGGCAGGTGATAGGTTGAGGAGGGTCCAAGTATATATAACAGTTTTAATTCTATTTTCTCTTTTGGAGTCTCATGTTTCTGGGGCCTCAGCATCAAAATGAACACATGCTTTTTTGCAATGATATAAATTGCTACTTTAATGAGCCCAGACATTTTTTCTTAGTTTTGATGGAATTGTCATTCACTGCCTACTTAAGCATGGTCGGGACATTATAACCTGTAACTCTATTAGCTCACGGTTGTGCATCTAGCCCTCAGCAGCTGCCTTTAAGTTAATGAAAGCGCAAAGCCTGTATTTAGAAAGATCCTTACCTCCTTTCTGTGTTGATTAGGAGAGCTTCTCCTCCTATTGTAGCCTGCAGCCTACAAGGCCTGTCCCAATCTTGCTGACCTCTTACCCTCATCGAGGACCATACTGCCTGTCCACATAGTAAGCTGAATGTAGTTCATAGCTGCATGAGAATGAATTCTGGGGGAAGCCAGGATGGCTCAGTAGGTGAACTGCTTGCTTTGTAGCCCTGGAAACTGAGGATCGAATCCTGGCCCTGGCCCCTGCAGACCTATATGCTGAACTGGGGTGTTCTTCCCATGTGGACCCCCAAAACTATAGTCAACATAGTGCTTCTCCATGTACTAGCTATTGGAAATCATATTGGGTATTAATCCTCTTTTAAACCCTTCATAAAATTTTTGTGAAGATTAAATTAGACTAGAAAAAGAACCTAAGAAACATAACATACCGGTATTCAACAAATGTGAATTCCCTTCAGAGCATTCCTATAGATACTTCTCGATGCCGTGCACGCTAAAAAGAAAATGATCCTGAATAAAGTCAGTAAAAAATAGAAGTGGGAGAAGGTGCGAGATGGACCTAGAAAGCCTACCAAAATGAAACACAACATAAACCAACAGCGATGTAAATAGCAGAGGCCACACAGATAATAAATTGCATTGAAATCTTTGGGGACATAATATATTATTCCGTGAATGCGGTTGATGGTAAGTGCCGAAACTACTTTAATTTTGTCGTTTGTTACCAGGAAATCCATTGCATCCAAGCCACTTTCATTTATTCTTCAAAACCCTGGATACTTCAGGAGAAAATGTAAACATAAATGGCATTGGGTGTATTAGCATTAAAATAGCCCATCGTCTTCTTGTTGCCTTATAGTAGTTGTATCCATTACAACACAGACAGCTCTTTACACTGAAGAAGAATCCCTTCAAGTTACGTTTTTCAACAAAAAGCTTGTTGTGCTCACATTAGATGAACAGGCATCACGGCTGTGTGATGGGGAGGTTGTATTTCTGAAGATGTCCATTGAGGACCAGTGACAATGACCAAAAATATGTTTTAAATATGTGGATTCACTTAGAAAACCAAACAACAATGGCAGAGCAGTTCTGAATTAATAACAAGTCATGACTGATTTAGTTACCAGGAGCTGCTACTTTGAACTTATCAGCCTCAGTTGTTACCCATCTTCCCCGCTAACTTAGCTCTGTCATATAACTTCAACTGTCTTTATGATAAAAATTTCCAGGGGAAGCCGGGATGGCTCAGCGGGTTAGGCACTCACTTTGTAGCCCCAGGGACCGAGGATGGAATCCCACCCCGGCCCGTGCTCACCCATATGCTGAATGGGAATGTGGTTCGATGAGGGAGGCCCCCAGTTCAGTTCTCTCCCTCCAGTTCAGCCCCTGGTTTGAGGGGTCGTGCCTCCCATGCAGGAGGTTCCCCGCCCAGATCCTGCCCTGCTTGGCCCCCATCCACCTGTGTGGAACAAAATCATCTCAAAAACTGATGATGACAACTATGGAGACGGCCCTGGGCCCTCCCCTTCTCTCTGTCTCTCTCTGGCTCTGTCTCTGTCAAAAATAAAATAAATCTTCAACAAAATTTTCAGGCTAACTTTTCTGATTCCTATCACTAATAGGGCTGAGTGGTGAATCTGCAGACACTTGGAGCCTCTTGTTAAGCACTTCCATTAAATGCTTAATTATACATACTTACAATAAATAAATTACATTAAAATCACAATTAGTAAATTTAGAAAACTCATCACTTTCTAATAATTTTAACTGTTGAAAGTCTACATGCTTTACAAAGCATTGTACCAAGATGTACCGTACTCTAGACATGTAAGAAGGTGATATACGAGAGCTGTCCACAAAGTATCTAGCCATGTAACCATGACAGGATTTTTTCTTCATGCCTGTCATATAGTCTCTGTTCTAAAAGGGCCCACAGCTTAGAGTCTAGTCATGTTTCTCAAACTGTGGTTTGGGGCACACCAGGAATGCTGTGTATTAATACATGATAAGGCAGGAATGGATTCTACAGGCAACTAGATTTGGGAATCACTGGATTATACAAAGTACAATAAATAAAGTTACTTCTGTAGGAGTTTTCTGAAATCTTTACATGCTAATGTGCTTTGAAGAACTCAAAAGAAGAGCACTAATCAGCATTTTTTACATAGTCATATAGAAGAATACTTTTGGGAGGGATGTGTCTTCCAGATCTGAGATCCACAGGGTACGAGTTTGGGAAATAATGCACTAATGGGATCATGCCGTATTCCTTTTGAGGACTCACTTTTTGTCATTTACTCTCCAATTTCCTGCTCTATAATGGCTGATAAGGTACAAGGTCATTCCTACGGTACTTCCAACCTTTCCTCTTTGTCACGTCCCCTTCCTGCTACGAGAGGACAATTGAACAGTTTCCAAAACACTGGCATTCCTGAGTCAAATCCCAGCAGAGCCAATGACCTCAAAAAGTAGAGAAGGTTTAACATGCACCCTTGTAAGTAACCATTCAGTACGTCATTGTGATGCTACTATTCATTCTCTTAAGATATTTTGGGTAGCAGTCCTTGTCTACCTGGGATTTAGCCTTGTTTAAAAGGACAGGGTGAGTAATGAAAAAAGCGGAAGTTCATATAAATCCACCCAGGGACAAATCAGAGGAACAGAGTTTGCACAACAAGGGGTTGGCAAAGTGTAAGCCCTCTGTGAACAGTGTGGAGAATTTCTCTGAAAAGCTCACCGCAGATGACCACTGCTCTCCGTGAAAGTCAGACGCTAATTTGGTCCCTAGAGGAGACAACTTCTTGAGCTTTGGGAGGAAATTCAGTGGGCAGAGCACAAGCCAGGATTTTGATGAAGCAGCCTTCCAGCTTCCCGGGGAAACCAATTCAGATGTAACGCAAACCATTCACATCAGACCACATCACATATTACCCGGATGCGATAACATTCTTTCTGATGATACACACACGTATATGCATGTGGGCATGCACATACCAAGATTTCTTTGTGTGGCACATTGAATTTCAGTCTTTTACCAACATGAATGTTCTGAGGTTAAATCATAAGTATCAATTCCAATAACATTACCAATTTCTCTTCTACACATTTTTCTTGGAAATCTCGTGTAACCTTTGCAGAGTTTCTCAGTTTGTAACTATGGTGATTAGAATCAAATGATTTTTATATCACCCCTGAACTTGTTCCTCCTCTCCTGGACTGCATCCATGTTTCCACTGGATTGCTCCACCCAGATACCCCATAAGCAACTCACACTCAACGTGCCACCAATGGGACTCAGGAATCTTTGTTTAAAAATACTCCTATTTTCATGTTTACCATTTACAAGAAGAGATAACTTTCCTTATTCCCATCCAGCCACTAAAGACTTAAATATTTTACTTAGCAAAGTAAACCATTTCTTGGATGGTTAGATACTATCTTCATAATCCAATTTAAGAAAACATACAAACTCATTAACAACTTTAATATAAAAAGACACTGGAAGCCTTATTATGACATAGGCATCTATTTAATGAGCATTTTTAGAGTATTATTGTGAACTAGGTAATTACAAACTACGTGCGTGACCTTGAGCAAGTCACAAATCTTTCTGTGCTTTGTTTTCATGAGGAAAAGGAAAATCTTAGGTTCCTCAGGTTATTGGGAGGATCTGAAGATGGAAATCATACAGCAATAAAAATGCAAGTAACTCAGCCATTACTATTCTATATCCTCACTGATGCCATCTGAGTTCAAGACTTGATGACTCCTTTCTTTGTAAAATAGTTTATAAAAGTTAACAGGATTTCCTCACAGGCTCTGTTGACTTCTGATCCATTAAAATTAAGCTTTTATTCATTTATTCATTCATTCACTCAATGAACATTTAATGAAGATTACAAAGTGCTCAACACACTGCCGTCAGCTTGAAATACAGACATAATTTGAGCCCAATTACCTAAAAAATAGTGGTCAGCCTTGCTGTAGTGAGTAATAGGAGTTAATTGGTGAGATAGTCCCCTAGCGAAGGCCCTGACATTGCATGGGGTGTTTGCTAACTCCTGGTGGCTGTCCCCTTACTAGTGTGAATAGCTACAGGCCACATTTCCTGCCCAGTTTTCTCTAGATATAAAAAACTGTCTTCCTTATATAAACATTTTTTTTCCTGCCAAAACAACTAAATCTCTATGATACACCTAGGCATATTCATTGTGTCCCCATGGATTTCAATATTGAATGAATAAACATTTAATGAATAAAACTTCCTCAATAACATATTGATGTGCAAATAAATCATTTTAAAGCTATTTAAAATCCCTTAAGGCAGGAGGCTATCAGAATACAAAGAGGCACCTGGCATTCATATCAACACCCATAAAGTAGAAGAATCCTCCTTTCACCTTTCTTATTTTTTTCCTCAGGCACTTAAATTTTTCCAACCACTCATTTGCATTTCCTTTGAATCCTCAAGCAGTTTTCAAAAATAGCTCTTTTGTAGAAAGCAAATTAATCAACAGACATGCAGTTCCCACTGTGAGCAACATCACAAGGAACTCATGCCTCCAGGAGTTCACAGGCACAGTATTGTGTTTTTCTTTCTTTCTGCCTCTGTCACTGTCTCTGTCTCTCTCTCACACGCACACAAACCCCACACACGTTTTTTTCCTTTTGTTTATGTTTTGAGGCAATTGGCGAAGTACACCTCCATTAGTGATGTATCACTTTTTATTACAAAATTAGAAAAGAATTCAGGTCAATAACTCCTGTGTTCTTCACATTTGATTAACTCAAGCCCACTTCTGTGGTTCCCCATAGTTGTTTCTGTAAATATTTGCCAGAATAACAATAATAGGAGCCATAATTTATACCCATCTGCTCCACACACCCCAGTATATACTGCATGTGTAAGATTGAAACGTATGGAATTGCTGGTTGTCAGCAGGATTTGACAAAGAAAAACAGCAATTTCCACGACTTAACCTAAAAGAGCATATGCCACAACTTTGTAACTGTTCATTCACCTTTTCCCACCACTGGACTGAGTATCCCTTGAGAACAGAGATTTTGTCTTTTCTTTTAGATGCAAGGCTTTAATCACAGTGCTCACAAATGCTGGCAGGTAGGTAATAACTCTTTCAGAGTATTCATGTGTAGTGTGCTCAGTTATTGACAACACTCTTTGGTATAGCTGAGGCAGGAGCTATTACAAGGAATAACTGATTTATTAGTGAGACAAACCCGGCTCAGTAGACCAGCTTCAGCAGTCAAGCTCTTCTCATAGCCATTTCCAAGATGCAAGCCATTTTGTTCAATCTCATTATCCAATCACAATTCTCTCATCTGTCAGTGACAATTAATACACTATCAGACATGTGTGAACATTTACATCTGTACAGGACACCGTGCAGTTAGCCTGCATCACCTCATTCAATAATTAGACCAACTCGATGATTAAGAAAGTATAGCTAGGGGAAGCTGGGATGGCTCAGTGAGTTAAGTGCTCACTTTGCAGCCCTGGAGACCGAGGATGGAATCCTGGCCCCGGCCTGTGTGGACCCACATGCTGAACCGGGGTGTGCCCCCAGTTCAGTCCTTGCCGGGGCCTATGTGAGAGGCTCCCGGCCCAGTTCCTGCCCTGCGCAGCCCCGCGCCCACCTGTGGAGTAAACCTATATGGAAAACTAATGTTGTCAACTATGGAGATTGCTCTGGGCCCTCCCCCTTCTCTCTGTCTCTCCTTGTTTGTCTCTCTCTCTGCCAAAAAAACAATAAAAATAAATCTTAAAAATACAAAATACAAAAAGGTATAGTCAATCCCATTTTACAAATGTGAAGTCAAGTCTGATATTTGGATTTCACATAGTAGAATTGGATTTGAGCAAGTTTTGATGCTTAACCACTTTACAAGGATGTCCTCCTCAAAGCCTATCAGGCAAACTATAATGAGACTCAAATGTGACAATACATGCTCAAATACTTTAAAAATTAACAACAGTTATTATTAGTCGTACACCTGTGTTCATGCTCTCTATTAGACACTATATATTCTATATTATTTAATCCTTAATCTAGAGCCTGAAGTTGGTGAACTGAAATATAGAGAGAAATGACTGACCCTAATCACTCAGCTGGTATGCAACAGTCTTAAAATAACAGTTAAAAACTTGGCAATCCAATTTATAATAATTACAAAGACAAACCAAAAAGTTGAACCAAAACCCTCATTTCACCTTGATTTAAGTATGTGGAGCATGGAACTACACAAAGCGTGGCCTCACTGTCTCAAAACAACCTAGTTTCTTTAGTCCTCCCCTTGTCTCATCTATAAAGTAGAAAAAGAATGGCTCTGTAATTTTAAGAATTGAATAGCATATCACACAAGAAGCTTTGTAGGTCACGTACATACAAAATGTACTTGTCTATGTTAGGGTATCATGTCAGCCAGTGGGCCTACCAGCAAGCCTTCCTTAGTTGGAAGGCTATTTATTATAGATGACTCTTTTGGGGAAATAAACAACTAGGGATGAGGGAAGGCAATGTATCAGGAGTGATATTGGTCCAGTTATCTCATTGCAAAATAAAACTCTAAAGTGAATGTATTGGAAAAGGTAGAATATTTGCAAAACAGTTTAAAGACTGAGCTCCATTGTCTGCTTGGGAACTTGTGTGTGGTGCATCTTCTGCTAATGCTTCACTACAAGAAGGTTCAGAAGCCTCATTTAAGAAATGATAATGGAATTACCTGCCTTCGATGTCATTGCTAAAGACTAAGGAGAGCATAGATAGTCATGTACAGGTGCAGGGTACCAGGCACGTTCGCCTCAGTCCTTCTTTGGCTTTATATAAGAGGACTTTATTTCTTCCTCAACCTCTTGTAACTCACATCTCTTAGCTATCTTGATGAATTAGGAGTTTGTGCTCTATCTCAGTGCCCTTCATTCTTGTGTGTCCAAGAACACCTAATTGAATATTCTTCCTTAGGTCACTTTCTCACCATTTATATCTGGAAAGCTTTGCATGTGTTTGGACAGAACGATTCTCCCTGGTCTGACAAGATCCTATTTTGTAGATTGTGCAGAGGATGTCTTATGGCAGCTGACTTCTCCAGCTATTCTTTGGAGATTGGTTCTGGCTTTCTGTGACCTCCTTGTATGCTTAGGACCCCTCAGCCCTATGTGTGCTTTCATGGATGCCATAATTCTCTAGTCATGGAACTCATACCACTCTCTTCCAATAATCTGGGTGACTTCTCTGATATCTTCTTTGTACTATGTATGTCACAAGGCTGGCAGTATAACCTGCCTTGTTTGCTACTGTGTCCTTATATCCTAACAATGCAGGACTGACACAGATTTCAATGACTATGCTGTCAATTTTGTGAATATGTTATTTATTTATATCATGAATAAAATATGTTGTTCACCTGTGAATCTCCCCCAGAAGAGTTTAACTTCCATATATAGCCCAGTAGACTCTCCATTAACTGGCACTGATGGGGATTAGTAGATGCTGGATAAATATAAACAGGCTCTCCATTAGCCAGCATGCAAGCAACCAAGAATCTCAAGCAACCAGCAAAAATCTCAAGCAACCTTCAAATATTTTGCCAGTTGCTTGAGAGTGCTGATGTTTGAGTTCTGGTTAATGGAGAATCTACTGTACTCAATGCAGGTAGGTTTAGTAGACCTACCCATTCTACTTTAGATGAGGATTCTGAGAGTCACCAAGGTCACACATTGTCCCCAAAGTCACAGTCGCACAATTACTGAAAGGAGCAGTGAGGATCAGAACTCAAGCACACTGACTTGAATCCAGGACTGTCTGCTTTTCTAGTCGCGGCAGGAGGGCTCTGCATCACAACCTTTATGTGTAGCCTCCCTTCTAACTTAGGCTTCTGTTCTCTGTGATGTCCCTGGCAATTTAGGTGGTACTCACTGCTGATACATATTTCTAAATAGATACAGTCAATTTAAATGAAAATGATGCCTTTCTGAGTGGAAAATCTGGATTATTATGTCTTAAAAGTAGATCAGCACAACCATTATATGCACATAAAAGAACCTTAGGGTTGTTAATATAAATAATGTGTTTTATTGCTGTTAAAGCAAGACTTAGATGTTTAGTCTTTTCTCACATAACAGGCTATTCTTTCTACTACAGGAATACTCTTAGTAAAAAAGATTAATGAGGTAAATAGCTTTCTTTTTTATATACACACAGTGGGGTTTTTTTGTTTTTTGTTTTTTGTTTTTTCACTTTCTGAAATTATGTCTCTTCTGAAAACTCAGCCACTTCTTTGATATTAAGTTAAAGGCCACTACGTTGCTCTTAGAAAAACAAACAAACAAACCAAAATAGGTGCATTCAATGAGATGTTCTTAACTATTGACACTGTCTAAGATTTCTGTTAAACAAAGTTTCTTTATTAACTTACCAGCATGTGAAATGAAGGCCCTGCGAGGTCTCTCTTCCTCTGAACAGTTTATTAGCTGGTAAACATTTCTAAAATTATGGGTGACCAGGGTTTGGCCAAAGAAATGAAGCAGTAAATGGGGAGAGAGGAAGTCTTCTTTTTTTACGTAAACTTTAAAGAGAAATAAAGATTTGATCTGAATTCATACTCGCCTTGAAAATTGAAATTCTGTATTCAGTGTGAGACAGTATCCTTGATTATCAGAAATTCCCCTCAATTTAGTTTCTCCTTGGACATGGATGCCCGAAACCTTTGGTTTAAGGCTGACTCCTTGCTTTCTATTAAGACGCAGATGATCTTGAAGAAGAAGAGAATAGTTCTAGGCAGAATGAGAGAGATATCTTTGTCCTTGTGCCACTCAGGAATACCTGTATTAAGCACTGTTGGAAGCTTGTTTGCTTCTTTCTCTTCCTTCCTTCCTTTTTTCCTTCCTCCCTTCCTCCCTCCCTCATTTCCTTCCTTCCTTTCTCTCTCTTTATTTCTTTCTTTTATTTTATTTTTTTTGACAGAGAGAGACAGAGAAAAGGGAGAGAGCTCAGAGCAGTCTCTATAGTTGTACATCATCAGCTTTCAACATGGTTTCATTCCACACAGGTAGGTGGGGGCCCCGCAAAGGCAGACAGGAATTAGGCTTGGAGCCTCCTGCATGGGAGGCTCACCCGCTCTAGCCAGGGGCTTAACAGGGGGCAAGAACTGAACTGGGAGCCTCCTGCATGGGAAGCACGCCCCAGTTCAGCATATGGTCAGCATGGGCCGGGGCCGGGATTTGATCACCCATCCCCGGGGCTGCAAAGTGGGCGCTTAACCCGCTGAGCCATCCCAGCTTCCCAGAAGCAGATTTCCATTATAGCCTCCAATGAGTCTTGCCTCCTAGCCATGTCCTTTCCAATTGGATCTGACTGGCCTGTGCAATCAATAAGATATTATGGAAATCATGCAGTGTGACTTCTGAGGCTCGGGCATAAAATACAGTGTGCCTTGTTTCTTGTTCTCTGGGATTACTCTCACTAGGGAAAGCCAGTCGACATGCCAGGAGGACACTTAGCACTATAGCTTCTATGGTGAGGAACTGAGGCCTCAGGCCAATAGCCAGATAAATGAGCCATCTTGGGTGTGGATCCTCCAGCCCTGTCAAGACTTCAACAACTGCAGAGACCTGATCAACATCTTAACAGCAACCACATGAGAGACGCTGAGTCAGAAACACTCAGTTAACCTCCTCTCAGATTCCTGATGCCCAGAAACTGTGAAGTACTAAGTGTTTATCATGGAAGCCACTCAAGTTGGGGTAATTAGTTACATAGCACTGACTTCGATGAATATAACTGGAAGAGCAGTGTGGTTTGACTCCCCTTCCTCTTTGGTGATTGGGATTTGCTATGAGAGAAAACAGAAAAATCATCTCTGCAACTATTTTTATTAAATTTTGGGTGGTGACACAGGTTAGTAAAATTATATAGGTTTCAATGTATGTTTCTATATCATCTATATTTTGCATTGTGTGCCCACCACCCGGAGTCAGTTCCCCTTCCATCAGCATGTATTTGACCCCCTGGGCCCCCTTGTGCATATCGTGTCTTGAAGAGTGAAGAGCACATAGTAGGTGATGACGGTGGTAGTGTCTCCCAGTCCTCCAGTGTGATGGGCTTTGTTCTGATCTAGTGTTACATAATAAACCACCTCAAAATTCAGTGCCTCAGAATGTCTAGTGTGCTCTTTCTCACATTGCATGGCCTAGAAATCTAGGCTGGCTTCTGACGAACTCGTCTTCTGCTGGACTTCCCTGGGGACACTGCCGTGGCTGCAAACATCTGAGAGCTTGAACCAAGTTCACAATCGATCCAAGGTGGCCTCACATGTGTCTGGCAGTTATCTGGGGCTCTTGGCTGGAGCATCTAGGCCTCAACCACAGGAAACTAAATCTCAGAAGTCCCATATCACTGCATACCCACTTCTATAAAAAGTGGTTGGTAAGGTTTGAAGTCAAATCTTGAGTATTTTACAGCCTAGATAGGAAAAACATACTATTAAATGTAATTATGAAACCATGAGACTGGATAGGATAGAAGTAAACATTGAGGATGGTGAGTGAACAATACAGGAGAGGGTATAGCTAAGACAGGAACTCTGAAACTGAATGGTGTGTCTATGTGTGGAGAGACTTGGAAGGAAGTAACTATAAACAGACTGGCTTTAGTGGAGTGGTCATGATGATATTGGGAGGCGGGGGGCAATATTGGGAGTACAGGAGCTGCAGCTAGAGGAGAAAGCAGAGGCAAGCTTATAAGGGTCTTCCTGCGTCAGGCAATGGGGCCAGACCCTCTTAGGGTCAGTAGGTGGACAATGAGAAATTTTAATCAGTGGTGAAACCTGGTGACATGTCTCTTTTAGGAAGATCATTCTGGAAACCATTAAGAAGACAGCTCTAAAAGCAGCAAGATTTTGCCTACCCTGGGGATAGCCCCAGGGCATCTTAGAGCCTCTGACAAAACACGTCTGGTCTCCTTTATATCAAAATTTCACCCTGAAACACTGTCCCCTGGAATATCATTAAGCTGCTGTCATGCAGTTTCAACAACTCACAGTTGGAAATGCCCAGATATTTTAGGCTGGGCTATGTGATTTGCCTTTTTCTAGTCTCAATAAAATAAAAATTAGATAGCTCCTAACCTGTGCCTCCAGCCCTCTTGCTACACAAACCAATTTCAATTTAGACTATTAGGTCCAGCTGGCTTCTACTCACAGGCTACTTTTGGACAGAAGCTTGACTCTAACGCTATCAACAGTACAGAAAAAAAAATAAATCCCAGGCAGTTCTAAATTTTCTATCCATAGTCCCATATCCTCTACCATTCTTATTGCCCTATTTCTTTACTGTTGTATCATTATCAGTAATTACACATTTATCAGAAGATTTATTTGTTCTCACCACTAGACGGGCAGCTCTGTGAGCATTAATCATGTCACTGTCATTTGTTGTGCCCACCCCAATGTCTGTCATATAAAATTCAACAGATATGTGAATATGGTGGCAAGAAAATATTATCTCATTTTCTGCAACTTTTGTCTCCCAAAGAAATCTACATGATGCTGCTCAACTCTATGTTATAAAAGCTAAGCCTGAAGAAGTAGCATAATGTAGTAGTAAGAACAAGGTCTTTGGAGTCCAATTGACTAAGGCTCAAATCTAGAGTTTACACATGGCTGTATAACTTCAGAGAATGTGTATTAACTTCCTGGGGCTGCCACAACCAATTACCAGAAATTGGGTGGCTTAAAAACAACAGGAATTTATTCTTGCACAGTTTTGGAGATCAGAAGTCTAAAATCAAGGCACCAGCAGGATTTGACTTTCTGCACAGGTCCTAGGATATAACACATTGTTCACTTTTCAAGATTCCACTTCTTATTCATATTGAAACTCAGCAATATGAAATAGAAGGGAATATTCATATCTTGATATTTAACAGTGAAAAATTTACTACCTTTTTCTCAATTTGAAATTAAGAGAGGAAGTTTATCCTAACCTTCTAATTCAATGCCAAGTTGGAAGTTGAAGACAGTACAAAAAGGCAAATTAGTAAATAAACAGACAGATAATAAGTAGATAAAAGGATATGAACTAGAAAGGAAAACATAATGGTTTCTATTCGCAGTTGACATTTCCTTTATAAAAAAAAAAATCTCAAACAATCAGCAACAAAGATTCTCAAACTAAATGTATTTAATATGTCTGTAGAGTTGAACATCAATAGAAGAATTAATTGTATGTATGTATCATACCAATCTGAAAATGAAAATTTAAAAAATAGCATCAAAAAGAATGAAATGCCATGGAAACAATGTAATTGTTATCAACCAATGTCACCCTAATAAATCCAACAATTAAAATAAAGAAATAATAATAATAAAGGAATGGAATACATAGGTAAAATAAAAATATATATATGTGCACTGAAAACTACAATACACTGACAGAAGACATTAATGTAGACTTAAATAGAGAGATATACTGAGTTCATAGATTAAAAGACACAGCACTAAGATGTCAGCTGCCCCCAAACTAATTCACAGATTTAATGAATGCTCAATTAAAATCACAGCAAGAATTTTTGTAATTGTGAACAAGCTTATTATAAAGTTTATATGGAAAGTCAAAGCCTTGAAATAAATAATTTTTTAAAAGTTGGAAGATTCATACTCCTTAATATTATAAATTACTTTACATCTACAATAATCAAGGCAGCATAATATTAATGAAAAGCTAGATACATAGACCAAAAAAATGAAGTGTATAGGAAGAAATCCTACCTACTAGGTCAGTTGATTTTTGTCAAAAATGAATAAAGAGTTTAATAGGGGGAATGTATTTTTTTAATATGCAGTGCTCAGAGTATTAAAAAAGAAAGAAAAAGACTACCGGTATATGCTTCCCTTCTTCCAAAAAAGAAGAACCTCAACCTCCTTGACCTATATTTTGGGAATTTTATAAAAATGTAACTCAAAATTGGTTAAAGATTTGGTTATAAAGCCTAAAACTATAAAACTGTGTGATCTTGGGCTAAATGAAGATATGTTAGATATGACATAATCTAGAAAAGAATTTTAAGATGTAAATTAGACTTGATCAAATTTTAAAACTTTTTCCCTGTAAAAGACCCTGCTAAGGGAATGGGAAAGTAGATATAGACTGGGAGAAAATATTTACAAAGCTCATACATGAAACAGAATATATAATAAACTGTCACCAGAAATATATAGAGATAGCAAATAAGCTCATGAAAATAAGTTCAATGTTATATATTCTATATAATAACATAGAGCACTACATAGATATACAACACTACATATGCAATGAAAATATGTTCAATTTTATACAGACTGTGTGTATCGTCTGCAAGTGCTTGAGTGTGGCAAAGAGCAGAGGTTCTGGAACTAGCTCATATGTTCTCATGAACAGGAAAACGGTCAAACCACTTTGGAAGACAAATCGGCAGTGTCTTAGAAAAAGCAAAATATATATGAGTACATGCCATATGACCCCACAAGCTCACTCCTCAGAATTTACTAAAGAGGTATAAAGCTTTATGGTCACAAAAATCCTACATAAGAATGTACATAGTGACTTTATTCATAATCATCCTAGAGTGGAAACTACCCAAATAACTTGCAACTTCTGAATGAATCAACAAATTATAATATATCTCTACGAGGGGAAACTATTCAGCAGTAAAAACAGACAAAATACCAGTACACACAACAACATGGACAAATCTCAAATAGATTTTCCTGAGTGAGAGAAGCCAGACTCAGAAGGTTATATCATGTCTGATACCATGTATGTGGTATCTTAGGAAATACAAAATTTTAGGAGTGGAAAGCAGCTCAGCGTTTTCCGGGAAGCATACATGAATAGGGGGAAGAATTTACACTGAAAAGGAGCAGTGAGAGGATATTTGGGGGGGTTATGAATTTGTTTTATATGTGTTTATCAAAACACAGAGAATTGTAAAAGTGTGATTTTCCTAATGTAAGTACCATGGCTGTCTGGAAAAATCCAGCCATTGTCAATATAACAAGAACAGTTACATGGCGGGATACCTCCTGGATGGCCCTCGTACATTCCAATAGTGAAACGTGGGTTCCAGGTCATGGCGATTAACTTATGGGACTAATTAAACAAATAACCGTGGCAGGTAAGGATGCTTGAGCTGGAGATGGGGGGTAGTGCACAGATCCCAGTTGGGTTTTCAGAGTTGAATTGATGGGCTTCACATTGAGCAGGTGGTGACTGAGGGAGAAGAATCAGCCACAAGAACACCTAGATTTTTGTTGGATCAATGAGTGAGTCATATGGGTGTTTACTAAGACTAAAGGAGGGAAGGTTTCAGAGGACGGATGGAGGAAGGCATTTGGGAGTTTTTCTGGAAACATTAATTATTGGATACCTATGCAATATCAACATGTGGACTTCACCACCGCAGGTGAACCCATTTAATGGGGATTTTCCTTAGTTTCTCAACGCACCACATACATAAAATCTTTCATCATTTCTTGATGTGTATTTTCCTTTCTGTTCGCCTCACTGATTGTATAGAGTGTATTCTACACACTGTATGGGTAGCGTTCTGTCCGCCCCTGATTTCTTTCTGACAGCCATCCAAAAATGTGAGCATGGCAGTGGGTGTCGACATCACAGTAAGTTCTTCTTTAATGTTCCAGATGGCCCCTATCCAGTGCCCAAACTCACAGGCATTTCTGAGCACTTGGCACCGTGCTACTCTGCTACCTACTGAGACAAGCAAGATGCTTATTCCGAAGGAGCTCCCAGTTTGTCAGTGGTTGGGAAAACAACACATACATGCTCTCTTCCACTGTTAAGGATTAAAGGACAGTCCAGTTAATCAGATTAGGAGAGCTAAGGTAAACTTTGTTCTTTGAGCTGATGACAGAAACACACGCTTCATGTGGGAGATACGTTACGAGTATACGAAGCCCAAAAGAAAGGGCATGAACTGTGCACACTGAAGGCAGAATTAGGCCAGAACGCTCTTCCCACACCCAAAATGTGTGTGTGTTTGTGCTGAAGAGAAAGCAATGGAATCAGTGTGTGCGCAGGATCTTGTGAATTGTAACGTGCTGTAGAATTGTCAGTTCTACCACGACTGTTATTCATGTATGCGTTACTATCTCCTCAGTCCATGCGCTCTGGGCACTTTCACCTGGATTTTAAAACCAGCGTGTGACAGAGCTGTGTTTGCTGAGTCTGAAGTACAATAAACACAAATACACAAAGATGAAAACCTGACACATTTTTAGTGTTATGTATATTGTTGCCGTTGTTCCTGTGGTCATTCAGAAGCAGGACAGAGGGATGGAAAAAAGAACTAGTCAGGGACTCGGCAGATTTGTGTTCTGGATTTATCCCTTTCATTCATTGAGTCTGTGAGCTTGGGCAAGGCTGCCCTCTCACTGGTCCTCAGAGTGACCCTCTTTACACGGAAGTGGGCAGGCGACATACTTCTCAGGGGCCTTCCCCAATACCATCTCATGGAATTCTATGAACTGATGATGGTACATCATACAGGGAGGACCGGATAAACATGTTCCTCAAGGGCCAGGCGCAGCCCGATGAGAAGCAACTGCAGTTCTCCCGGAAGTGAGGCCTGTGAGTTGGGAGAGGCGCCCAGCACAGCGGGCCCGGGCCAGAAGGCTGCACAATGCTAGTGATGCTCTTACCATCTGGCTCTGGGTGGTGTCAAGTGACTGAGGAAGAAAATACTGCATGAATTGGCTGGACTCATGCTGTTACATGTGTTGGTTATGAATGCCAGGGCCTCACACTGAGCAGAACAGTTTCTACAGAGACGTAAGTCCTGTCAATAATAATAGTAATGATAATAACCACAGCAGCAGTAACAATAATAGCATTGCAATTATTGTTCTAATAGCTGAGTTAATTGTGCATTTACCCTGTTTAATAGTCAGGCACTATTTAAAGCAGTTTGTATAAACTCCTACATTTTCACATCTCTATAAGGAAGGTGCTATTGTTACTTCGAGAATACAAATACAGGGGAAGCCGGGATGGCTCAGCATGTTGAGCACTCCCTTTGCAGCCCCTGGGTCTACGGATCGAATCCTGGCCCCAGACTGTGTATACTCATATGCTGAACTGGGGTGATCCCCATGCCCATCTGTGAAATGAAACTATATTAAAAACTAATGACGTACAACTGTGGAGATTGCTCTGGGCGCTCCCCCTTCTCTCTGTCTCTCTCTGTCTATCAGAGAAACAATAAAAATAAATCTTAAAAAAAATTGATATAAATAAGCAAACTAAGACTGAAAGGTTAAATTCATGAGGTCAGTGTCCCACAGTCACATATTAGAGAGCAGTAGAGCTGGAATTTGAATTTAAGCAGTCTGTCTTCGTAGATGGGGACAGCATTCACCATGCTGTCACCCCCGCTCCCACATCCCCTCACACACACACCTTTCCTCAGAGACCAGTATGTCTTATAAGACATAGATCATACCCGACATTGCAATTGGAAGACTATTAACTGTTTACCCACATTCAAACAATTTTTTAATTGTGTGCTTTATGTGTATAGCATTGTAGAGCAATACACACTTTCTGTGGTCTTCCACTTGACTGCACTCAGCCCAGCCTTCAGGAACCTGCTGGAATTCCTGAACACCTGCGAAGAGTCATGGAGTCCAGTAGTAGAGTGAATCCTCCATGCTCCGTGCTCCCCAACACTTTGAGTGCTTTCTTCCCCTTCCAACTCCTGTCACGTTCACTTCATGGCTCTTCATGCAGATGCGTAAATTTGGCCTATGTGTCAGGCTCAGGGATGGTGTTTTGTACACCTTTGTAGGGCTAGTGTCAACTGCTCTCCATGAAATAGAGTGCTTGGTAATTGATGAATGCATGAAGGAATGAATGAGCAACAAAATGCATTGTCTCCACTCACCTTCCCAACAGCTCTGTGAATTAAGAAGGGCACTAATCATTGTTTTTTTGTTCTAGAAAATAAAAATGGGGACCAGGGAAGTCAAATGTCTTCTATAGGTCTGCCCCCAGTTTTCAGAAATATAGACCGGGCTAGAGGCCCATGTCTTCTGACTCTCATTCCAGTGCCCTGTCTGGCCTCCTTAGAGCTTGCCCTCACCACTGAGAAATGTGTGAAGACATGAGATCCTGGAGGTGCCTACAGCATGGGAATGGTGGCTGCACCCCCTCCTCCTTCAAGAGGAGGGGTGCCCCCTGCAGTTCTAGCACACCTAAGCATGAGACATAAGTAAGGACTGGAATACCAGCTTTGGCGTTCCACCATCCACTCATTCATTCATTCACTCACTCATTCATTCAATAAAAACTGTTATGAGCATTGACTAAATTTCAACTACTGTTCTATGTATTTGAACTCTATCATTGAGGAAAATTGACAAAGCCTTTGCTTCATGAAAGCTTATGTTTTTGTAGGGAAAACAGAAAATCAGTTATATATATGCCTGGTCTTACTGTTATTTTCCTACCACTTCCCTTCAAAGACTTCCTGGAGATACAGGGCCTTGAGTTCTCGTAACTACATTTCCCAGACTCCCTTGCAGTCATGACTGATGTAGGAGTCAACCAATAAGGCATTTTTACAGACCTGGAGCATAGAGAAGGAAAAGCCAGGATTCATCTGTGGAAGCTGAGGCCGACAGTGAGCAGACAGCCAAGGTGGAGTCTGCAACAGCTCTTGGGCCCACGCCTGTGCAGCCACGTTCTTCAGGTTCTGATGGCAGCTGAGGTCATGGTTGCAGCTCCCTTGCAACTCTAGTTCTCCCAGATTTCCTGTGTGCCATCTCTGTCTTTGTCTCATGTATACCATTCTTTTAATGGTTTTCAAATATTAAGTATGGCCATTTTACTGAATTATTAAATACATTTAATTGCAGGTTGTGTACTGTGAACTATTGATCCAATGATTATTCATGTGGACTACTAAAAAGGAATGCCCCTCCCCTTTTTTTTCCTTTTACCATATTAAGCAGTGCTTATATATTATTTACATTTGAGAGCTAGGAATAAAAGACTTTTTAGTACAATACAATATTTCTAAAGTAGAAAAGGCCTTTCTGAGAGTCCAACTTATCGCCATATAATCAAAAATTAAATAACTTTCAATTTCAATAAGGGAAAAAAGGAGACCCTTTTCCTCCAGTTAAATATTTTAATTGCAAGACTATTCACTGTGAGTTATGAACTTTTCCAATGTACCTGAATTATTTATATGAAATATAAAGTATTTTAAGTGCTCTGCAGATTTTTCAAAGCAGAATTGAAGGGATGTCATTCTTTTCTTCAATTTTTTTTTGGCTTCTAGAAAAGAATTCCCTATTTAATTCTCCCATTTTTTTTTATTTTATATTAAGAGCAAAGGAACTGGGTTATTGGAGTGCTTCAGCAAAAGATTTTTTGAGTGCATCACTGAACTGGAGTTTAAAAAAGACAGTTTAATGAACTAGCAGACTCGGGGTCTTCCTCTTGCTCTGATGCACCTCCTTTGCCTGGCAGTGTGTCATGCACATTTCCATGTTTATGTGGTGACTGTTCATCTAGTGCTCCGCTAGGTGACAAGATACACTAACACTCATTAAGTACCTATTCTGTACAGGTCAGATGGCCACCAGTGTCTTATGTACACATCTTACTGGAACTCTGGTGCCATGTTGGTGGGACGGAAAATAAATGCAGACACTATGGAAAACAGTATGGCGGCTCCTCAAAAAGTTAAAAGTAGAATTACCATATGATCCAGCAATTATACTTCTGGGTATTCATCCAAAGAAAGTAAAAAGAGGGGAAGCCGGGATGGCTCAGTGGGTTAAGCGCTCACTTTGCAGCCCTGGGGACCAAGGATCGAGTCCCAGCCCCGGCCCGTGCGGACCCATATGCTGAACTGGGAGCTCCCCCAGTTCAGTTCTCTCTCTGTCTCTGTGTCTCTCTCTCTCTCTCTCTCTCTCTCTCTCTCTCTCTCTCTCTCGTCAAAAATAAATAAATAAAAAATATATTAAAAAAAAGAAAGTAAAAAGAGTAATTAAAAAAGATACATGGATTCCTATGTTCCTAACAGCATCATTTACAACAGCCAAGATACAGAAGCAACCTACATGTCCATAGATAGATGAATGGATGAAAAGATGTGGGGGTACATACACAATGAAATGCTATCCAGCAATAAAAAGGAATGAAATCTTGCTATTTGAGACAAAATAAAGGTACCTGGATGGTGTAACGCCAAGTGAAATAAGTCACACAGAGGAGGACAAATGCCATATGATTTTACTTATATGTGGAATCTAACAACAAAACAAATGAACAAACAAAACAAAACAGAAACAGACTCATAGCTACAGAGAACAAATTGATGGTTGCCAATGGGTTTGGGTGGTGTAAAATTTAGTGAAAAATGTAAAAGGGAATAAGAGAGGATATAAACTTTCAGTTAAAAAATAAATAAGTCACAAGGATGTAATGTATAGGGCAGATAATATAGTCAATGATATCCTAATAACTTTGTGCAGTGATATATAGTTACTAGATTTATTGGGGAGTTTACATGGTAAGGTATATAAATGTCCAGTCACTACGTTGTATACCTAAAACAAATATAATATTGTATGTCAATTACATTTTTATTTATTATTATTTTTTAATATATTTTTATTTACTTATTTATTTATTTTTGACAGAGAGAGAGACAGAGAGAGAGAACCGAACTGGGGGAGCTCCCAGTTCAGCATATGGTTCCGCACGGGCCGGGGCCGGGATTCGATCCTCCGTCCCCAGCGCTGCAAAGTGAGCGCTTAACCCACTGAGCCATCCCGGCTTCCCCTCAATTACATTTTTAATAAAAATGTAAATAAATAAAATGAGTCTCTCATTAATGGTTCTCCCATTGTATAGTTTATTAGTAAAATGAAAGTCAAAGAGTTGGATTTGCAAGCATCTAAATTCAGGAAAGGCCAGAGCTCAGCTTCACAAGGCAGTTCTCATTTTCACAAACTGTTTTCTTCTTACCTTGCCATTGTCTTACTACAATGGTTGTCTGGCTGTATTTCCGTATTGGAGCACTATGAAACACAGGTGGGAGGCAATGTCAGGACACTGTTTCTGGCAGAGAGGGTGGCTTATGAAGAGCATCAAAGTGTGTAAGGTTGTGTTCATGGTGTGCTTGGGTCTGGGGACTGGGGATGGAGTGGCAGAAGGCAGACTTGGCATGACAAAGAGAGAAGTTTAAATGTTATCATGGGGAGGGCATAAGGCATCTTCATCAAGTTACTCTCATGATCATAGTCATGGCTGTATACACACATACACACACACGGGATAAAGGAATGTGGAGGGCACATTGGAGGTAGGTGGCAAAAAATGGCAAAGAAGCTAATTAGTAGTCCAGATAGGTGACTGAGGCATTAATTTGAGCTCTACTCACACTTCATACTGTTCATTCACATCCCCTGAGGGTGTTGTGAAAATGTAGTCTATGATTCAGGATGGGGGCATCCAAATCTTGCATTTCTAAGGACCTTCCGGTTCTGGATAATGTTGTATTGTCATTCTGTGAGACATACATCAAGTAGCATCAGGGTGTAAGAGATGAGGACAGATTGCTAGAGCAACAGCATGAACATTATCCAAGAGTCAGAACCATACTGTCCCTGGTCCTGCTCCATATCAATTACGTCAAAATGGCTTAATTCTGACTTAATTGGTAGCTTCGAGCATTGGTATTATGTTTGAACTCCAAAGGGGGTATGAATGTATCCTTTGAGAACCAACTAGTGACCTTGAGAGGAAGGAGTGGAGATGAAGAGAAAATGACACTTGTAATGGGTATTCAGGAAGTAGAACCAACAGGGGTCAGTGAATGAGAAGAGTTTATTTAGATTCTGCTCATGTTAAAAGGGTTTGGGGATTACCTAATTTTTTTAAAAGATTTATTTTTATTGTTTTTGACAGAGACAGAGACAGACAGAGAGAAGGGGGAGGGACCAGAACAGTCTCCACAGTTGCACACCATCGGTTTTTCCACATAGTTTCATTCCACAGGTGGGCGCGGGGCTGCACAGGGCAGGAACTGGACCAGAGTCTCACCCCGGTGAGAACTGAACTGGGGGCACTCCCCAGTTCAGCATATGGGTCCACACGGGCCGGGGCCGGGACTCGATCCTCGGTCCCCAGGGCTGCAAAGTGAGCGCTTAACCCACTGAGCCATCCCAGCTTCCCCCAGGGGATGACCTAATTTTACCTTCAAACTCATCCTTTGTTTTCTTTAAATATAAATTTTTTGGTAAACTTTCTGCTGGAAGCATAGGTCATGCTTGGGAAAATCTAGCATCTTCTGTCAGGCAATTAAGAGATTTGGATGATTACTTTAATTAACAATTGTGCCTAAACAAAAACCCATCGCATAAAAGAGCATTTAATGAAATGCAAAAATCAGCCGGAAAAATGCAGGGTGGTAACATGAGTAAGAATGATGGAAAGGATGATTTCCTAAACAAATAAACAAAATTACTTCCAACATTTATTGTAAACCATCCATGAAATATCTGGTGATCCAAATGGAAAGGAAATGCTGCCGTTTTATATAACACTGCATTTCATGTTAGAGGATGAACTTTAATTAGAACATCACTGGTGTCAAATTAGTAATAAATGTTTAAGACAAACTGAACTAACGGAACTATGGGAACACTGCCACTAATGTAAAATCTGCTGTTAATTGCAAAGAATTTACATTTTCCATTAGCACACAGTCATGAGCATAAAAATGATAAAAGGTTACATACAATTAGGATGTTCTGTAACACAGTTGAAATTATTGCCAAGAAATGGTGTAACATTTCAAATTTCTAGAGCTGAAAAGTGCATGGGTTCAAGTCCTCATGCCTTTGCTTTTTAGCTGTGAAATGTTGGAGAAACCGTTCACCTTAAGCCAGGGTGATCTTATGTGTGAAACGGGAGTAATAATCCCTGTCCTGGTAGCAAGTGGGTCTCATGGGGCTACGAGATGGCCACATGACTTTATGGAAAGATCACAGACTTTGATATCAAGAAACTTCAACTTTGGAGTTCTAACTGTGTAACCGGGACAACAAAATTGTATTTCTGAACATTGGTTTCCTCACCTGCAAGATAAAGGTGAAATGCCTCTCCCAGAGTGGTTGTTGTGAGAATTACATGAAGTATGCAAGTAAAAATATAGAATGCAGAAGGTGCTTAGTAATAATAACACATTAGAAATGAACGGAAAGGTATTTGGTCTGCTCTGTAGACTTTAGGGGCTGTTTCAACTTATTATTTTTGTCTTACTAGCATCTTTTATTATAGATACTTCATTTGAAAATATAGACACAGCCATAAAAAGCCTAATTCTCTCTCTTCCTTCTTATGATATAGAAGGTTCTGGGTGGATAAATAACGTCTCTCTAGGCCTGTGGTGGTAGATTAATGATGGCCATGTTAACCATCATCCCTTTCACTAAAAGACAGAGCTATTTTTCTCCCTTTGAATCTAGGCTGGTCTGTGATGATCTGGATCAATTAAGCCCAGGAATAATAATGCCCTGCAGGATCTAGTTTCCATGCCCAGCATACAGGAGGCCTGGCAACTTTTGCCTTAGCCACTGGGTGCTCAGCTCAGCTTCGCTGCTGGGGACACGGCCCATGGAAGAGAGTTACATGGAGAGGAGTTGAGCACAACTGTCTGAACTTCTGGCTTCCCCTTCTATGGCACAGGCCATAGAAGCCACCACTTAAAAATCACAGCATGGCCCAGCTGATGTCGTATGGAGCAGAAGAATTGCCCAGCTGAAAACCTGGCTGAGTTCCTGACACACACATGGAATGTAAGGAGGTGGTCGTTTTGATAGGTCATTAAGCTTTGGGGAGTTTGGTCTGGAGCAATAGAGAACAGAAACACCTGTCTCTTTAGCCTCGTGCTTCCTCCAGAGGCTCTCTTTGCCACCCCTCTCTGCCAGGATAACCTGTTGATCCCTCTGTTTGGCATATGTACCTTCTAATGTCATTTCAAAGGAGCTGCCCATCTGGACATCTTGTAAACATCAAGGGTCTTTGCTTGAGAAAATCAAAGAGCTGACAAGTAGATGAAGCAGGTCAGGCAAGAAAATTGGGCACATTTGGTGCAGAAGTAAGATTCACGTGGCACAGTACGTAGCTCCTTAAATCTGAGTCTGCCACCGGTGACCCAAAGGTGATCCTTGATCTCTCCTCTTGAAAGGGGGCTGTCCTCTCCTGGTTTGTCAAGTTCTTCACACCTACCTCCTCCTTTCAGTAGTGATGTGATAACACTACATTTGTGACTGGCTCTGTCTGTGTCTATATCACTCTTTCCACTGTGAGCTCCCCAAGGGGAGGGCTCTAGCTGAGACCTATTTATCAGTGTACACACCCTCTCATAGCGTATCTCATGGCAACCCATGGCTCAGGAAGAGAGAGAGGAAAGACTGACTTGGCCAGAGATCTAACTTCAAGCAGAAGAGAACTGAGTGATATAGGTCATGAGACCCTCCACGAGGTAGGTGGCTGGGGCCCCCATAAGGTATATTCATAAAATCGTATTTTGTGCATGGCCTTTTTGACCCAGGCCTGGCTGGGAATTCTGCCTTCACAGTTAAACCTGGGTCCTCACTTACTCACAGCCTGGAGTGAGTCACATGATCTCGTTTTGTTACGATCTGTTGATAAATGGATTTTCTCACTAATGGTTCATTCTATAGAGGGAGCTTGAAGATTAATTAATATACATAAAGTGCTTCAATTAAGGCAATTGCCATTAGCTGCAGATAATCTCATCAGTCCCTCTTTGGGAATAGTCCAAAATCACAGTCTCAATATATTTCTGTTAATTATTACAATGTTCTCCAGAAAGTCCTATATCACAGCACCTATTTCTAATATAATTATTATTTTTTCTTTCTAAAAGTTTAACTCTCGTCATTAATATGCCCATAGTTCATGTCAGTCATCCCTTCATGGGCCTACACTACCTGATGGTGTGTTGCAAATCATTTTCTTCTCTATCTTTTCTACATAACACGGAACAGAGGATCAGGGAAGAGTAATTAAATGGCCTGATGGAACTATTGCTTTAGTGGCAGAATTGGGACTTAAACTAGGATATTTCTTATTTGGGAAGAGGAGTATTTAATTCACAGTTTTACTGTGACATTTTATTTATACGTACAAGGGACTTATACTGTCTGCCATAGAGTAGGTGTTCATTAAATGGCTATTATGTTTATTGCCTTAGTTCAACTCGACCCAGGTCAGTTGATTTACTTTAGTTACTTACCTGGTTTTATACTTGTATTGGGTCATGCACTCAAGTTCAATTGAATTTTTATTTTTTATCTGTTGTTCAGTGTTGCATTGATTTCATTTCTTAGCTATACAGATTAATCCCCAATAGAAATAAAGAACACAATTCCATTTGCAATAGCATAATAAAAACTAAAGTATTTAGGGATAATCTTAATCAAGGAGGTGAAAGTCTTGTCCACAGAAAACTATAAAACATTAATATAAGGAATTAAAGACACAACTGAATGTAAAGTTAGCCCGTGTTCAAGAATTAGAAGATTAATATGTCCATACTACCCAAAGACATTTTCAGACTCAATTCTATCCCCATGAAAACATCAATGGCATTTATTTATTTTTTTTTACAGAAATAGAAGAGCAATCCTAAAATGTGCATGGATAAGACTCAGAATAGCCAAAGCAATCTTGAGGAAGAAGAGCAGAGCTGGAGGCATCACACCCCCTGATTTCAAAATATATCACAAGTCAAAAATAATGTATACAATGGTACTGTCACAAAGGGAGACATACAGACTAATGGAGCAGCACAGAGAGCTCAGAATTAAGCCCACATATACACCAGGAGTTTGAATGCTGAGAAGAGTGACAGTAATGCACAATGTGGAAAAGATCATCTTGACAACAAATTGTGTTGGGACAACTGGATATCCAAATGCAGAAAAATGAAATTGGAGCCTTATCTTATACCATACACAAAAGCAAATTCGTTGGACCCGGACTGGGATTCAATCCTTGGTCCCCAGCGCTGCAAAGTGAGCGCTTAACCCACTGAGCCATCCCGGCTTCCCCTTGGGAAATTTTCTTAACATTGGTCTTGGCAATGGTTCCTTGGATGTGACACCAAAAACACAAGCAACCAAAGAAAAATTAGACAAGGGGGAGCACACCAAACTAAAAGTCTTCTGCACAGCAAGGGAAACTATCAACAGAATGAAAAGATAACCGGCAATTTGGGAGAAATATTTTCATGCCATATAGCTAATAAGGAATTGATTTCCAAAATTTATAAGGAATTCCAGCAAATTAATAGCAGAACAAGAAACAAAACAAAATAACAAGTAATTAAATTTTTAAAAAATGAACAAAGGCCTAATCAGCTATTTCCCCAAAGAGGACAAACTAATGTCTAAAGGTATATAAGCATAAGCTCATCATCGTTAATTATCAGGAAAATAAAAATTATAACTGCAATGAGATATCAGCTCAAATATGTTAGAATAGCTATTCAAAAAATAATACATGCTGCTAAGATATAGAGAATTTGGAACCCCTGTCCATTGTCAGTGGGAAAGTAATTTGGTTCAACTATAGAAAATAGTATGGGGGGTACCTCAAAAAAATTAAAAACAGAACTACCATATGATCACTAATCCAACTTATGGGTATATGTCCAAAAGAATTAAAATTATGACCACAAAGCAGTATTTGCACACCCATGTTCATTGCATCATTATTTACATTAGTCAAGATATGTAAACAACCCAAGTATCCATCAATAGATGAATAAAGATAATCAATATAGACATACAATGGAATGTTATTCAGCCATAAGCAGGACAGAAATCCTGCTCTTTGCAACAAGGATGAACCTGGAGGGAATTATGCTGAGTGAAATGATGCATTGTAGACATACAATGAAATGTTTTTCAGCCACAAGTAACAAGGAAATCCTGCCATTCTGTGACAATATGGATGAACCTGAAAGACATTATGCTGAGTGAAATAATGAGGTATAGACATACAATAGAATGTTATTCAGCCACGAGTAGGAAGGAAATCTTTCCATTTGCAACAACAAGGATGAACCTGGAGAACATTATTCTGAGTGAAATAAGCCAGGCACAGATGGATGGATAGTACATGATTGTACTTATACAAGGTATCTAAAATAGTCAAACTCATTGAAGCACAGAGTACAACACTGGTTATTCAGAGCAGGGGGTCGGGGGGGGGGTGGAGCTTGGAGAGTTGTTACACAGATACGAAGTTTCAGCTTTGCTAGATGAGTCAGTTCCAGTGCTTTCTGTGCAGCATAATATAGTACAGCCTGCAGTTAACATAATGGGGATTTTGCACTTTAAAATTCATTAACAGGCTAGATCTCATGTTAAGTATTTTTACCACTCAAAACAAAGAGACACAAGGAGGCTTTGGGAGTTCTTGGCTATAGCTATTACTTTAACTGTGATGATTCCATCATGGGTGTCTGTCCAAATTCATCAAACTGTACACATGAAATACGTGCATTTATGTGCATGTCATTATATCTCAATTATGCTGTTCAACAGAAAACTAAGTGTGGTTGAATTCATTCCTTTTAAACGCATGTGATAGATGAGCAGGCCAATAAGACGAATGGTATAAAAAAACAGTCCCTGAAGGCAGTCACAGTCTATAGCTGTCCCCCATTCCCTGGTCAACAATGCTACAGGAATCATGAGAGCGGTGACCAGCTTAGGGGTAGACTTCCACAATTTACACATTTCTTCTTCATGCAATGTTTCTTTTTTCTCCTAATAATAGTACACTTGGCAGGATAGGAATTAGCACTCCCATTACTGAGATTCATGGAACTCAATTAACGGTCTTAGAGACATTGGCTAATAAATGACTGAGCTAGGATAAATCCTGGATATTCAGATTCACTTGTAGCAGCATCGACTGAACCAGTCAGCCCACCCAGGGCCTTTTGCTATGTCTTGCATCTCATTCTATGTTCTCCAGGGGAGACGCTTAATTGGAAAGCACATTACATATATTGAGTCTGATGAGAGTTTAGTTGTCCTCATAATAGGTGAGCCTTAACAGAATAGGCAATGCCTTAAGTCAGGAGAAAAGAAATCTGGGCTTTGATTTTAGTGGATTATACAGCTCAGTTGAGAAAAGGAGATTTTCTGACTCTTCTTTTATTCATCCTAATTTATGAACCACCTAGCTGACTTTCATCCTTGCACCTATAATTATCCCAGTTATCAAAAATTGTGTGCGTGAGAAACGAGTGTTTCTGTGAGGAGAATGACTTTTTCTACCCCGGTGATGAGTGAGGGGATGCGCATAAAAAACACTATATGAGCATATAGAACACTGTGATCATATAGAACACTGAGGATATGCAGATACCACATACATTCAAATTTTTATCATGGGTTTGATCCTTGGAATTATCACACTCAGGCACTGAGATCACTGTGGGTTTCCGGGTGGATGGAAACAATCCAGCTCACCCCAGTAAGGTCCTGAGCTTTCTTTTTGTGCAAGTAGTCCAGAAGGATACCATCTTTCAAGGGAAGACATTTATTTCTGTCCAGAATTATATTATCTTTCAAGGTAAGAAATCCCACTAGAAATACCTTACAAACTCCTAATGGATTAAAACTTGAAAATGATGTTTTATTCAAAGGGGTGGCTTCAGGCCAACTTGCATGAATTCATCTCAATGCATGTACCACGTCATTAAATATTTCTCTCAATATTTTTCATCAGCAAATTCAAAAAGGAGCATGCAGGGGCTTGAGTCAGCTAAATCTATCTGCACTTTCTTCCTGGTGGTGATTAAACTTTTACCTTTTGTGGAGATATTGCTACAGCTCATCTGAGAGGTGGGGGTGAAGAGGCAATTACATCAAACCAAGTTTCACTCCAGATAAATGTAACCAGAAATAAAATGTATTCTTTTCATCCATGTTTTTCTGTGTTGCTGTGTTTGCTTTCCTTCTCTGATTACTCTATAATTTTCTTCGTATTGGTGATAATAATTATGTGTAATGTTCTTTCTTCATGTCTATTGGATGTCGCTGGTTTTCTTCTAGTACTTTGTTATTGTTTTAATTTTTCTCCTTATTTATTTTGTTCATTTTATTGAAAAACCCAATAGTAGAATCCATGTAGAGTTGTTACTGGAGTGTTAGAGAAATAGAATTTTCTTCAATAAGCCTGAATATTAGTCAGAGGCTT
This sequence comes from Craseonycteris thonglongyai, assembly GCA_004027555.1. Lineage (NCBI taxonomy): Eukaryota > Metazoa > Chordata > Mammalia > Chiroptera > Craseonycteridae > Craseonycteris > Craseonycteris thonglongyai. The sequence continues at coordinate 3,096 of PVKE010003122.1, read as the reverse complement.
AATGATTGGCAAACGAATGTTGACGATAATATTCAAGGAACATTTGTAAAGCAATTTACAATTTTGTATATATGACCACATTGGATTTCTATTAAGGTATGAAGAGCAGGTGGTATTTCATAAGTTAAGAGGTTTGATGCTTTATAAATGAAGAGTTTAAATTATACGTGAAGAGAAGAGACTGGAACATGAAAGACTATGCCTGAGACCACACAGGTAGGAAACTGCCAAGCCGAGTAGGTCAGAACTTCATCCACCGCTTAGAGGTAAGGCATCCCTTGCCCCTTGACGCTTATGCAAAGATTGACCTTGTTTTTTGGGGGGTGGGGTGGCATTAGATGAACATATATTGTTTTCTATCATAGAATTTGACAATAGGGAGTTTCCCCAGCTTTTCTTTTCTCTAGATATCTGAAACAGTAGCTTTCTTCCTCATCTTTGACCCAGACTTGGCCTCAAATTTGGGTATAAGTGATCTCTGGCATGTTGACTAAACATATTTATTCATGTTGTTTATGTGAGTAGGATCTAACTTCCAGAACTATGTCCTAAAGCCCGCCTTGCAGAACATGTTCTGGACATTTTGTGACATTGACAGGTCCACATGACTCAAATAAAGAAAAGTGAAGTAATGTACAGGCAACAAGATTTTTATTTATTCTTAAAGTTTCTATTAACATGATCTATATGACTTTACAATATAAGGCATTCCAAAAACAAATGCTAATTTGCATGAGGCTTTTATTATTTATTGGATTTTTTTCTTTGACTTTATTTGATCTTTGCACTTTGTTCTACTCATTATAAGAACTGAAATCCTCCGTCTTTTTCCTTTGAGTAAACATCATAAATAATTCACAACATCGCAATGCCAGTGAGGCAGATTGGGTAAAACGAATGTGTCCCTCTCTACTGTGTTGCCCTTCAGGTCATGTAAGGTGGGTGGTCCAGGAGGAAAGAGTTAGCTTTTAAATTACTAAGAGTGTATCTAAGTCATAATATTTTTCTATTTATATAGTGACTACAAAGTCCTAAAAACAGAAAAGAAAATAAAGTAGGTCACACAAAATTGATATAAAAAAGACATAATATTGAATTAATTGAATAATACTATAGTCAAGAAGTAAATATGATTGGCACTAAATCCATGTACATTAAACCAACAATTTTCAAAGTCAGGAGTCAAAATGGAAGTATTCCAAAGAATACATTGTAAATTCAACACTGTATTTCTTACAGAGTATTCATTCATTCATTCATTCACTTAAAATATCCACAGAATGTGAATCTAAGTTAAGTAATGGGTTAGGATTTGAAATCCAGAATAAAAGACCATGACTCATGCTCTTAAAGATTTTACTGTTATTAATTAGAATAACTTTGTACATAAATAATGAATCAGGTAAAGGGTATAGGAGAGATATGAATAAATGACTCTATAAGAAACAAGATAAAACTCATCTCTTTAAGGGCATCAGGAAAGGTTTGTTGGAGAAGGCAGCACAGCAGAGAAGTGAAGGGTGAAGAGTATGCAACAAGGAGACCAGGACTTTCTGGTTCGCTCTTGGAGCATCACTGGCCCGGTAGAAGGGCCATGCGCTGTTCTTGACCAGAGAATGTATTTAACCAAGATGGCGAGCATCAGGCAAAGGAACTGTAATAGATATAAACCATGTCAAGTTACCTGGAGAAGCCATACCTATTATCAAATATATGAAATGTGCTAATCACTGGACAGCAGAGTGAGAAAAAAAAAGGATCTTGGAAGATTTTGATCAAGAATCTAACAGCAAAGACATTTTGTCGTAAACATAGCTGAGAGACCCAAAGCTTCTGCTCATTGCTTAAGGGCCCTAAAAAGACTGGGTATGGTGCCTTATTTAAAAACATATTTGCTTAGCAAAGAAAATGCTTCTAAATGCAAGAAATTCTAATGAATATCCAGTAATGTGCTTGCTACTGTTACAGGCATGTGAATATGCTGCATTTTATTTTGTGCAAGAAGGTTACAGTTTTATTCCCAGTCGCCACGTGTATTCTCCAAAAATACAACTCTAGAGGCAGTTGCAAGCTCTTGCCCTTCAGTGTGTTCTGCAAGAATGACTTTGTAATAGTTTCCTTCATCTATTGTTCAAAGTACAACAGGGAAAAAAAGAAAAGAAAAGGAAAGATAAAAGCAGTTGGAATTTGAATGCTATGGTTCTTGCCCTAGAACATTTCACTGTCTGTCGTGAGAAAGATGGAAATTCAGTTAAAATAAATATTTACTGAGTGTCTAAGAGTGGATCTGTATTGACTAGTTACAACATGGTGAAATTAGATGGCCTTTGTCCTCAGGAAGCCCATCATAAATTCTGGCCCAGGAGTTCAACTCCAGCAAAGTGAAGAAAGGAGGCTAGATGAAGGTAAAGATGAGTAGATGAACACACAGGTGAGAAGAAATCTGAAGATCACCCCAAGGTTTAGAATTAATAAGAACTGACAAATATACTAGCTTCAAAACCTGGAATTTAAATGCCGGGATTTGTCTGAAATAACATTCTCACACACAATTTTTGATTGCTATCTCACTGAAGACTCAGGGATGCATTCCTTTATACATGGACACCTTTAAATATATAAACGAGTTTCTCTTCCTTTATACATTAGTTATTTGGTCACTCATTGACTTAAGCAAATACTTATTATGTACCAACTAAAAGCTGGAATAAGATCTAGGTGTGTGGATACACGGGCAACTATAGTAGACATTAGATCTACTCTGTGGAGTTAAGATGTTGGGATGTCGGGGAATACAAATAGTGAAAAAGGGGTACAAATGAGAAGAACATTATGAAAAGGCAGTTCAGGATAGTCAAGAATTGCATTTTATTTTATTTTATTTTATTTTATTTTTTTATATTTTATTGTTAAATTTAATGGGGTGACATTGGTTGGTAACAATCAGACAGTTTCCCAATGGACAACTCCACATCACATCACCCATGCATTGCATTATGTGCCCAGCTCCCAAAATCAGGTCCTCTTCCAACCCTACATATCTGGTGCCCATTCCCCCCTCCCCACACAACTCTCCCTCCCCCCTCCCCCCTCCTC